>JAODVQ020536293.1:0-22983 GCA_025400075.2 Phenganax stokvisi
TAGCAGAGCAATTTAGTGAAGTTGATTTATTCTTAAAATAAAATCACCGCTACTACTAGTTTTACGCCTAGCGAACAAGATAATCTTCAGGCGATTTGACAGTGACAATTAAACAATTACAACTCAGCAGTCACTTCGATTGTTTTCTTACGACAGTGTGTGCTACTAGTGCGTTTGAATCTTCAGCAATGGGCAGCTTCTATGGAGCTGAGGTATGTGAATTGGTTGGGCTCTATATCTTGGATACCCTTGATAAAAAGTTTCGAAAATATAACATGGACTTCTACCGAAACGATGGTTTGATAATAATAAAGAACTTGAGCGGTAGAGACGCAGGCAAAGTTAGAAAGATCTACATGTTCTATTCCATCAATTTGGCCTAAGAATTTCTGCTGAAATCAACCACCAGATCGTGAACTTTCTTGATATTACTTTAAACTTGAGCAATGGCAAATTTTTACCTTTCCATAAACCGAACAGCCACCCAATGTACGTTGATAGCCAATCAAATCATCCACCTTCAATCCTCAAGCAAATTCCAACAGCCATTATACAACACATCTCTTCGCTTTCATCCGACCAATCATCCTTTGATGCATGCAAACCATTTTACAAAGATGCACTGGGTCGAAGCCATTACAAAGTTTCTTTGCAATACAATGCCAACACTTCTGCCAGTTCAGCACATACAAGCGTAAGTGGCAGAGAAACATTATTTGGTACAATCCACCCTTCAGTAGGTCTGTTAAGACCAACATCGCCCATGATTTCTTATGCCTCCTTGATAAGCACTTCCCAAAACAAAACCCGTTAAACAAGTTTTTTAATTGTAGCCCAGTGAAAGTCAGCTACAGCTGTATGGCCCACGTCCGAAGAACCATTTCCCGCCATTACTGCCATATACTATCCAAATCTGCAATTATTCCATCAACTCATAGTTGACACTGCAGAAAACCAACTGAATGCTCACTTGAAGGGAATTGTTTGGCATCACATGTGGTTTATAAATCTGAAATAACATCAATCAGAGACAGAGAAATCAGGGAGTACATTGGAATGACAGCGAATCCCTTCAAGTAGAGATTTTGCAACCAGAAAAAATCATTCAAACACGCCAAATATTTCAAAGACACCGAGCTGTCTAAGAACGTTTCGATGTTGAACGAAAGCGAGAATGGTTTATATTCAGGCATGCATCAGTGTATTCACCCGGCGCTCGGTGTTGTAACTTATGCGTAGAAGGAAAATCGTGCTTGATGCAAGGCAAGAACCAAAATCTCCTTAATAACAGATCAGAGATTTTCACTAAATGCCGCCACCGCAAAAAGTTTCGGGTAAGAAGATTCAAATGCACTCATAACACACACCGTTGTAAGCGAACAATTGATGTGACTGCTGAATTGTAACTGATAAATTGCAACTGTCAAATCGCCTGAAGATCGTCTTGTTCACGAGGCGAGAAACTAGGAGTAGCGATGATTTTATTTTAAGAATAAATATAAGTAGAGAGATTTTGACTGATACCAGCACACAAAATTCCAGCCATCGATTGCACAATGCCCCCATTATTGTGCAATCGCCTGGTCACATAATCAAAAATCCTAGATGGCGCCAAGGCATATTTTTCCATCCCTCGAAAAAAAATGCAAGCAAAGCGAGCCAAAATAAAATTTAGCTCAAAAAAAATCTTGCCAAAAAAAACATCCTCAATCTCATTCTCATCTCATATCAATCTCATCTCAATCTATTCTCAATCTCATCTCAATCTCATTCTCAATCTCAATCTCATCACGATATATTGTTTAAACACACAACCTTAAAAACAAAATATTCATTGCAAAGTTATTCGATACGATAATGATAAGGATACTTTAGAGAAATACAAAGCCTACTCCAATTATTTGTTTTTAGTTCATTTATAATTTCTTCTTTTTCCTTCTTCTCAACGTGACCACAATAGTTTTCAAAAGTGAGTTCCATATCTTTTCGATTGGGATTATAAAACGTTACGAATCGACTAATATTATCTTGAAAAAGTTTTCCAATAGAATTAAGTTGTTGTGTAATGACGATACAACTTAAGGCATAATGTCTAAGAGAAAAAGCAAGATTTACCAATTTGGAGTTTCTTTTTTTAACCAATTCGCTATTAGCACAATCATCTAAAATAATTAAAGAATTTGTACCCTTATAAGATTCTACAACCATTTTAAAATAATTTTCTACCTCGTCCTGGCTACTTTGTAGCATGAAGAAATTCTCATCTTCATCATATTTCTAATTCGTATAGGTCTTAATCCAAGCATAAGTGGGACATTTAAAAAAAATATTTTCAAAAAAAACATGATAATTGTGTTCTAACATGTTTAAAAGATATTTTGTTTTTCCACAACACGTCATACCCATGACGATCATATTAAAACATGTATCGAAAATATTTTTGTTTTGATTTTTAGATTGTTTTGATTCTAAACTTAATTCTTTTATGAGGGGCTTGTGTGGGCCGTGTTTGGAGGTCATTTTGTACTTGCTTTGCTCATGCATGTTTTATTAAAAGCATTATTAAATTCTGATAATAATTTTTTAAGAGCAATATGTTTTCCTACGATGACTACTCCAGATCCTATTCCTATGAGAGGTAACCAAGGGGTAATATAGCTTATAAAACATGTGAGATCATCTATAAAAAGTTTATTATTTAAGAGTTCTTGACTTAGTTTTTCACTAGACTCTATCATTTCTAAGCTTTGTAGGAGTTCGGATAATTTTTCCAATAAAATTTGTACAATTATTCTATTGGTAGCTTCTAGTTTTTAAATTCATATTCAGCTTTAATTTTTTTTTAAACTTCCCTGCTAGCTTTTTTAATTCTACCAACAGAATCTTTAATTTTGCCCTTTTCTGCTAGATCTATGAGTTCTTGTCTTAAATTATGATGATCTTCTCCAAACTCACTTTGTTCAAATTCATTTGGATCAATTGTCATTTATTTATGACAGGAAAATAATAACTTTTTTTTTAAAAACTGTATTGGAGATTAAGGATCTTAGTAATGCACCGTATTGATCTTATTCTTAAAATTCAACAGCCCATCACTTATAACAAAAATACTACAAATTATGTTTGCACTCATAGCTCTTTTGGTGATTTCTAGCAATATACCATTTTATGTATCGACCAAGTTTTTACCCATTCCCACAAGATGTTTGTCTCTTATTGTTCTAAGATCAACGACTAATGCGAATTTATCTTTAAAAAAGTTCTCGATATTGACCTCACGCTCTCCTTTACAAGACTCTATTTGTTTAAAGAATCGATGTGCTTTGCGATAGAGATCTTCTCATTTTATACCTTGACTATAAATACTATTAGGAACACCTTCGATGGTAACTTTTACCAATTTTATATTAGAATAAATAAATTCTTCAGAATATGTTAAAGTTTTATTCTTAAATAACATCACGACGGCTGCGAGAGTTTTTCTTAGTAAATTTACCATTTCATTTTGAATGGTAGAAGCTTTGTCCCATTCTTCTACTTTTAAGCAAGTGACGTGCTCATAAGAAAAACTTTTTCCCACTTTGTATTCAGAAATAGCTCAAGTGGCAAGATCTTGATTATTGATCATTTCATACTCAAATTCTATGTTTTCTAGACTATAACCTTCAACATCTTCTCCAGTTTGTGCCACCATAATCTTTTCAGCAGAAGGAAGACTTATCCTATATTGGAAGTTTTGCCCCATAAAATAAGGAGCAATCACACCATGATCGCTTAAAATTTTTTCGACGTTAATTTTTTGTTTCGTCTTAAAAGTATCAAACATGAGTTTATCAGCCACTTTTTGTGTATATCCACTAGTAGCTCCATTATCAGACTTACTAATAAGTTTTCTAAGATTTTCTCCTCCAACTCCAAACGCCATCATATCTTTACAAACGGTTTTTGGAAGCCATAAATCTTTATAGACTTCCAACTCGCTATGTTTATTATTATCATAAACGGTGTCTCCTCCAATAGTAGTTACTAGTTTTTCCATAAGAAGTTTTCCAAGATTATTCAAAAACCAAGATTTTGTATTTGCATTTTTAAAATCAAATTTTAAACAAACAATTCCGGGAACTAAACAATCGGAAGATCTTAATTTTGGAATGTCCACATAAATTTTTTCTCCAGGATTTGCCTTATTTGGATTAAAAGTCACCATGTGTTTTGTTCTTTGTCCTTTAATATTAGACATTTTAAGTTTACAAAATTCTGGTTCTATTTGTTTTCGGTACGCATTTATTTATAATATAAAAAAACTTTTAAAATAATTTTTTAATAAAAATATTTTGTAGGAAGTAATATTAAAAAAACTCTCATCATAAATTTTTCACCCATGAAGAAGAAAAAAAATTGTTAATGAGATGTAAATCCAATTTGGAATAATTTTTATAATATTTAACAAAATCCATTGAATCAAATTAAAGAGATCATGAAGCCAATATACTCCTTCTTCGACTTTTTTTTCTCCTTCACTTGCAACTTTTGTGACGGCGTTTAAACCTCCATCTACAACATCATCGAGGTGGAGCGTTGCAAAATTTGTTTTATGACTTAAGACGTAAAAGGCTCCACCAGAGACGAAGGCTACTCCTGGTGTTAATCCAAATGTTATAACACCTATTGCAATTAAGATGGAACTCCAACAAGAAAATTGCATTTCAAATAGTTCTTGAAAATCTATTATCTTCATGATGCTATTATGACCTGGAAAGAAAAAGTGGGCGATTGGTTTTGAGATGATTCTAAGAGATTTTTCATCAAATACTTCAGATGAGGTTATAACTTCTTTTGCTAATTTTAATATTTTTTGAGAATTTATTAGTAGTAGATTTAATTGGGATTGAGTTAATTTTTGTTGAAGAATGTCTTTAAAAAGAAGAAGAGAAAGTCCAAGACATTCGTAGAGGTCTTGAATGGGTTTATCATTTCCTTCATTTAAGATTTTTACGGTTTCTTGTAGTTTTCTACTTAAACTTTTTACTTGAAGCTTGATGGCATCTGAGTCGAGGTTGAAGAAGTTTTGAATATTATCGTTGATGTACTTTTCTCCCAAGTTCCAAAGGACGTCGTATTGATCTTCTATGATGTTTTTAAAAGTCACCGCGATGTTTTGTTGATCGGAAAGAACAAATCTATCATAATTACTTTGCATGGGATCCATTTTATTTAAGATGGAGAAAACAAAATCAAAAAAAAGGACTAAAAAAAGTACAACTATCATTATTAAAATAATAATTTTTAAATAAGGATCACTTAATTTTTCCTGCATGGGTTCTACAAAAGGTGAAGATTTTTTTAGTTTTATTTTTTCGAAGAAGAATCGATAAAGATTATACCAAATGCAAAGCTGGTGTAAAACGTCTTTTTTAATTTTGTTGAAATAGTTCCACGAATCCCTTCCCACATTCCACATCAAGTCGAGAAAATAAGAAGAATCCCCCACAATATTCAAAAACATTAGAAAACTCGTTGTGGAAAATTCCAACACATAACTCAAAGAATATAAAAAGTTCTTTAAAAAGATTTGATTATCATATCATAAATGTTGTAGAAAGTAGTCCAAGAATTAAAGTCTTTTGTGTTAAAGAATAGTATGTCTTCATTATTAAGATCTTGATCCTCCATGGTAAACGTGACGGTTTTTAAAAAACCTACTATGTATAAAATTTTTTCATAAATAAGCTCCAACAATGAAGAAGAATTAAAAAACAAAATATCCTCATTATCAGGATCTCTATCAGATTTATCGAGGCTATTATTATAAAAATCGATAAAAGGTTGTATTATGATTTCATAAAGATAAAAAATAGGTTTAAGAATCCACACCATCCAACTTTCTGTTAATAGTAAAGTATCCTTTACGAGTTCTTCGTTATCATCATTGAAGGAAAACCACTTCATTTTATTTAAAGAAGGTTTTTCATTAGGTTCTTTTTTTATTTGCTCAATTAAATCCAGTTTTAAACCATTTCTATAAAGTGTTAATTAAAAGTTCATACTCTTCATCATTCATTTATTTTTCAACTTTTTTTTGGATTATAATGAATCAATATTAACCCCATCATCATGATAAAAAGTCCAAGTAATTTTAAATTATAAACTAGATTTTTACTCATTTATATAAGAAAAAAAATTCATGATTCCTTCTTTTTAAAAATAATAACAAGAGAATAATACCAAAAAATATCAAGATATTTTCGGTGAAAAAACCTAGCCCATTTTCCATCTTACCTAAAGTTTTTCTTACAGTTTCTAATAACACTGTCATACTCCCCGTGGTATCTCTTACTTGAGATAAAAGTTTTCTAGCATGTTGCAAGATATTTTCGGTGAAAAAACCTAGCCCATTTTCCATCTTACCTAAAGTTTTTCTTACAGTTTCTAATAACACTGTCATACTCCCCGTGGTATCTCTTACTTGAGATAAAAGTTTTCTAGCATGTTGTAAAGTTTTTTGAACATCTTTTACGACATCTTTTGTTTTTGTCGTAATAGTAAAAATAGTAGATGTTAGTCCTAATAATAACCCACTTAAACCTACACCTATTTTAAATTTATTATTGATTATCCATCTGCGAAACTTTTGCAATCACGTAAGTTCATCTCGATCGATATATTTTTGTAAAGCATCTCTTACTTGCACAAGTTTTAATTTGGCGTTATTTTGAAATCTTAGTTTTTCTTTAGACAGTTCTACGGTTTTTAAAACATTTTCTACAAATTCTCTACGTTTGGGATCGATGTTGTTTAAAAGTTTTCTACGCCAATAACTGGTGTCTTTTCCAAGTTGATCTAATTTTTCTTCGATATTATCTCCTTCAGGTTCTAGAATTTGATTAATCTCCAACATATCTTCAGAAGAAAGAACACGTTCCTAATCTGGTTCTAGATAAAGATCCTTGATAATTTTTTGATTCTCACAACCAATTTCTTGACTAAAGTTTTCTTTAATATTTTCTATAAGACTATCTTCTAATGCACTTTCTTCTAGCATCTCTTCAAAAGAAACATTCTTAGATAAAGGCTCCAACTCTACAATATTTTTAATTTCATCATTAGCAGAATTTTTATATTCTCTTCTGGCATCTTCGGATAAAGCATTAAATTCTTTTACAAACTTTACTATATCTGGATCTCGATCATAATCAAAATCACCTTGTCATGTTTTTTTATAATAGGTTGATTTCTAAAAGAAGCACCTATCAAGTCTTCACTATCATTTGTTAAAAGACGAAATTTATCTAAGAGTTTAAGACTGTTTTCACCATCATTTTCATCAATGTCCAAGCCCATTATATTTTTTAAAAAAACTTTTTTTATAAAGGAGTTCTTTTTCTTCCTCATCAGGTCCTAAAAGTTTTTGTGTATCTATTCTTAAATTAACTGGACTTTAAGCTCTAGTATTTTCCCAAGTGTAACCCGGCTCCGCCGGCACTATGCGATTTTGCTCACGTTGTTCGCCTTCAAAAGAAGGATTATTTATTTCTGGTCCAAATATGTCTTCAAAGTTTTCTTGTTCTAGATCATAATCTCCAATAGTTTCTTCGTCATCATATTTTAAAGGATCATCATAGTAAAAAATATCTTTATTATCAAACATTTCATAACCTGATGGATCTGTAAACTCATTTTGTTCGTATTCCATTTATTTTAAAGATCTTTTTCTTGAACATTTTTTACTTGAGACAGTTCTTGTTCATAAAATCTTCCAAGAATAGTTTTTCCACTAGCAGGATCTATGAGTTCATACATAATAGGATCACAAAAATAAATCCTACTAATTTTATAAATCTCATCTCCAAAACTTTTCATATAACCTTTCTTAAATGCTTTTTTGGCTTGTTTTCCATAGTACAAAACTCTAACAAAGTCTCCAATCTTATAAGCTGGTTTTAGATCGTTTGTAGTTATTAATCCATCACCATAAAGAACTAGCCATACTTGATCAGCATTTGATTCATTAACTTCAGAGGGTTTCATTCTTATAGTATTATGGTAAGAATCGTTGTAATTATAAACAAGTTTTTTCAAAACTTTGATCCAGTAATTTGTACCATTTTCATAAAACCATTTCCACATGTGAGATTTAATCGTACGATTAAATCTTTCTACGACAGCAGCCTTTCTTCCTCTTTGTTCATGATCTAGTTTTGCTTTGTAAACTTGACCAGGAAATTTTTCTCGATGCACTTTTGGAGGAAAATGTTTTTCACGACCACTTTTTGGTGCTTGTTTGGTAGAAAACCAGTCTATATAATTTTCTTGTAAAAGTTCATACACTTGTTTATTATGAAACTCGTTGGCATCATCAAATTCGACTACTTTTGGAAATTTTTAAATCTATCGTGAAATTCATCAAGAATTATTTTTAATCCTTTTGAAACAATTTCTCCTTTTTTATTCTCAATAGGAATGGCAAATCCAAATCTAGATAAGACCTCTATCCCTGTAATAATCCATCCAAAAGGTCTATTTCTTCTCTCTTTTAAAAAACTTCTCATGTCTAGTAGGTCTAATTGTAATTCTGACGAAGTTCTTGTACAAGAGTTTTGGAGAACTTAAACTTTTTTATGGCATGTTTATATGTTTTGTAAAAGTGTCTTGTGATTTTAACCATTCTTTAATAAAATTAAGGAAATCTTTTTGTTTTCTTCATGAAGTTTTTTATACAATGATTCTGCAGGTCTAAAACCTTTTTTTGGATCATAATAAAGATCACGTAAAATCATTTCTATTTCTTCGGGGCCTACTAGGTTCATGTTTTTGTCCATTTATTTAGTTTCTTCTTTTAAATAAATGAAAAGATTTACGATATACTTGTCGAAACCAGAACAGTTAATTTTGTTAGAAATAACTTTAAAGACTAATACAGATTCTATTCTCGTTGTGAAAAATGCTACGATATTTTGGAAATATTTTAATATAACTCCACAACAAGTATAGATGTAGGTGGTGGTGAAGAACTAGATTTTCCTCCGGGATTTTATAATTTTTCTCAATTTGTAGAAAAACTTGGTGGGAAAAAGGTAACACTAGAAAAATTATCAGCTACGAATAAATGTAAAATCGTTAATAAAAGTTCTAATACCATCAACTTAAAAAATATTGGTGTATTATTAGGATTTGAAGCAAACACACAACTTGCTTCAAACATGGAAAAAACATCTCCAAATGTTGTTAATATTCTTAATTGTTTAAGATATCTTAATATTTCTTGTAATGTGGTGGATAATAATAAGAAATATTTTCAAGGAGAACCTTCTAATTTTATTTGTTCTCTTTCCATAAGTACTCAGATAGACCTTAATGGTAGTGTAGAGAACCATTTTGATATTGGCTCAAGAACATTTTTAAAAAATGGAACTTGGAATTTGCTTCAATTTAAGATAAGTTCAAACATAAAAAAAAACAGCTATTGCTTGATGTATTATTAGAGTTTTATATCTAAAATAAATGGAGATTTACTATCATCGTTACGATAAAAAATATGGAAAAAATTATGTTGAAAAACTTATTAATTCTTTTTCTAAAGAGAAATCTAAGCAAGACTTTTTAAAAAAATATCCAAAAGCGGATCTATCTTTTTTCGATTTTGATTATCAATTAAAAGAAAGTAATAATAAACTTAAATTGGTTCCCATTACTTATTATAATACACATCACGGTTATCGCTATACTTTAGAAACTTATGTTTTTAAACATACTCTAGATTGGCAGAGAGCTTTAGGAATTTCTACTAAAGAAATTCAAGATAAACTCAATAGAAAACGGACCCCGAAGATTTGGAATTATTTTGGCACTGTCTCAGATTTAAAACTAAATAAAAGTAATCAAGAAGATTTTACAAATTTTAAAATATTTGTGAACGAAAAACACTTTTTAAACGTAAATTTTGAAAATTAAACACTATTTCATGGAAAAATATCTCCGACTCAAAAGATATTAGAAAAGCAGATTTTGACTACATAAACAAACCATATTTTACAAGCTTATTAGCTGCTTATGTTATTTCTTATTTGGGAGGAATGCCTTTAGAACATATCGAAACAAATCAGCCGTATCGCACAGCGCCGGGACAGCGGGCTATTATTTCTAGTATTGCAAAATATTATTTTTACTACCACATGGCGAGATTTTTAAAACAACCAGAAAAACTATCTCCTTTCTTTTTAAATATATCTTAAAGCTTATTCAAAAAAATATTCCCGTTGAACCAAGTTTTAAGAAAAATTTCTTCAAAGACAATCCCAAGTTGGCAAAATATATCACCAATTCTGAATCCTTAAAATGGATGATGTTTAATCATCCAGAAAGATATGAAGAAAACTCCAAATATAATTTTTTACTTGCAAAGAAAATGTACAAGGGTGGTTTTAGAATCGTAAATAAATCTTTAGACAATTATAAACTTTTTATCAAACCACATAGTAATGGACTTACACGTTTTCATCAAAAACTACTTCAGCAGGCTACGAAATCTTATGTTTATTGTGTTTTAGGTTCTCAAACAAAAACGAGGCGGAGTATCGTAAATCAAGGAGCAAAATCTTCTCAAACTCAAGATGTTTTTAAAAAACTAGTAAAGGACACGATAGTCCAAGATGATTCTACTGCCATTATTTCTAATATGAGAACTGCCATAAAAAACACCAACGTCGTGTTAGATATGGTTATCGGACCTGGAATTGTTTTGATTCCCTCCAATATGACAATTATCAAACAACCTATTTTGGGTTATATTAATATTCTTACCTTGGTGAAAAGTAATATGAAGTTTGGTTTGAATAAAAATCTTAGCCGCATAGCGCCGACAAAGTCAGATCGCGTAGAGAAGAAAGTTTTTGATCAAACTTCTTTAGTAAAATATTCACCACCTAAAAAAAAACGCAAGCAAAGCAAGCCACAAAGCAAGACGAAAAAAGTGTGAGCGTAGCAAAAAAAGTTTTTGATCAAACTTCCTCAACTTATTTTTATGGATTAATGGGAATGATCTTTGGACTATTCTTCTTGTAAAGCAAAACAATGTTTTCCAAAGAATGTAAAATTCTCTTAAATAGATGGGTAATTGTATTCAAAAACATAATAAAGAAGAATGGATCGAAAATCCAGAAAAATCTGGAGAAATTATTTAGGAAATAACCACCACTACTACTTGTAAATGTTTCGGAAACGTAGGAAGAAATGGTCAAAGAATAAGAATAGGTATGGAAACTTTATTCAAAAATAAAACGAGAAGTGATGTAAAAAACGCATGAATAATTGAATTTCCTTCTTAAATAAAATGGCATTGTTTTATGGATTCTCTACACCTGAAAAAATAGATGAATCATCTGTAAAAAACAACAGATAAAATCAAAAGTAACGTAAACTCATTGGAATCTAGTGTAATGATCATTATTAGAGATGTTAATGATTTAAAAACCACTACAAAAAGTTATCCTCAAATATTAAACAACGTCATTACGAATGCTGGAATAAATCAACTAATATTCAAAACTTGCAGAATTTAACGTCAAAACACACCACAACCATAAATGATAATAAACAAAATATCTCGAGTAATACTAGTTCTATTACAAACAACTCATTAGTTATTAGTACTAATTCAAATAATATTTAAAAAAATAAGCAAGATATTGCCGCAGATAAGATTTCAAATCGGAAGTTATTTTTAAGTAATAAGCAAAAAATAGCTCAATTGAGTGTTGAAAAAAATTTCTTAATTAATTTTGCAGGATTAAATGCGAAATAACCTGGAGTATACTTTTCTCCATACTCGTTAAGAACTGGACATCCTGCTTCTCGTAGTTTTTTATATCAAAAAGATTTTATGGACACCACAAAAATTATTTTGGAATATCACGCCTTTGATAAAGACACTGACATTACGACTTTAAAACTTTATTATGCAGTGGAGATTCATGTAGCAGATGGGTCTGATGCTATTACATACAATTTAAAGAAAAGTAACTTTAGTAATTTAGTTAAAATAAACTTGGATCATCTTCAAGTTTTTATCTTAAATGAGGAATTTAATGTTAAAGACTACGAGCCATGAGTAGATCAAATTCTGTTTATAATCTTAAAATTTAAAAAGGATTATTCCATAACTTGAAGAATGAAAGTCTTGTAGGAGTTGCATTAAAAAACCTAAGCTTGAAAAAAAAATTCTTTTAATAAAAGATGAACACGAGCCGAGAAAACGTTAAAAAAAACGTTCAAGAAAACGTACCTGAAAATGTTCCTGAAAATGTTCAAGAAAATATACCTGAAAACGTTCAAGAAAAAAAGATTTTAAAAGTTTCTGGAAATAAAATGATGACTAAAAAACAAACAGATATTAAAAAGAAATTATCTGAAATTTCTGAAAAAACTAAAGCTGCTAAAAAGAAATTTCTTCAAGAACAAAAAGATTCTGAAGAAGCGAGTTCGCTTTGCTCGGTTTCACAAAAAAAAGTATTTCTCTTAATTGGGGTGCTCATCGTAGTTTTCTTTTTGTATAAAACTTCTCTTAATACAAATTGTTCTGTCAGCCAACCTACTTATGATGAAGAAAAGGATGACGAACAAGAAAAAAATAAACAACAAGAAAACCACGTTTAGATAATTTTGATTAACTCAAACGTAGTAGGATTTAAAAAAATCCACGTTAATTTTTTTTTATATTATAAATAAATGAGTACTAACAAAGCTATAAAAAAACGTATCGTAAATCACTTGGTAGAATCTATCGGTGGATCCGGAGTAGCAGCTGGGTTAAGTGTCGGGATTAATAAACTTACAGGTGAGACTTTACTTTCTATTAAAAGTTTTGAAGACTTGTTTAAACTGATTTTAATTACATTTCTCACCACCGTAATCACAGAAAATATAAAAACAACTAGTTATTATGAAAAACTCGATCCAGAAAAGAAATCATAAAAAAACAGAGTAAAAAATAAACCTTTTTAATAAATGGCTACTATGATGGCTGGTGGAATCTTCAACGCTTTTGCTTTTGCAGGAGCAGGATTTTTGTTTAGTAAGTTAAATCGTAATGGATATGAAAAAGAAATGAATCGTGATTATCTAGCAATGGAAAAACTTGCTAAAGATAAAGAATTATGGCTCGAAAGAGAAACCGAAAGAAAAGATAAATTAATGAGATATCGTATGGAACTTTCTCAAGCAAATAAAGATATCAAGGATACTAATAAGGCTTTAATACTTTTTAAAAATGTGGAGTCTCAACAAAAGAATGATTTAGAACCTCGTTTATAACATTATTCTCCTGGAAAAGAAATGGCTGGTTATATTAAGCTCATAGAAAGTCGTGTTGTGATCGTAACGAGTGTTGGCGAATGAAAATTATTAAATATGTTGTTCGCGAGCGTACGGTTGTTTTAAAATGTTTATCTTTCAAAATGGAGATAAACATTTTTTTGGCTCGCTTTGCTCATTTTTTTTGCTCACTGCCCTCACGTTTTTTTAATAACAAAGATAAAAAGTATTAAGTATCGTATAACAACTTCTTGGTATACTTTCTCCTTGAATCCCTTTGTAAAAAAGTTTCAAACCTAAGGACATTTCGCTCATAAAAAATCCAAACTTGAAGAAATAATTATCGATGTTGCCATTAATAATGTCTTAAAACGAGACTTACTAATAGAGAAATTATGATTTGTTTTATCAACCACATGATAAATACCAACACGTTTTGAAGAAAGTTTTTATAATTTAGAATCATTTTTTCTTCGGGGCTCACTACGTTCATGTTTTTACTCATTTATTTTTATTATCAGTATATTTTTTTGTTATAACAGCTTTTTTATCCTTTCGATTTTATGATATCCTAGTAGGGGTGTATTTAGGATACCACTTCTTTTCTTCATGGCATAAAATATTGTTTAATTATCAACTTTAAAAAACCTCGCTGCACACGCCATCGTGGGATAAACTTCTTCCCATCCAGAATCCAAGTGAGTAATTTTCACCGCAACATTGCTCGTTTTATAAACATACTTTGGGCTTGGCATTTTTAAAAAATAATTTCATATTACTAAAAATCTTTTTTTAGGTTTTATTATCTTTACTTGCTGCGCTCGTGTTTTTTTTTTTCGCTTTGCTCATGTTTTTTGTGTTGTAATGACCAATAGCCAAAGTGTGAATTCCATACTCTAAGATAATTCTTTTATCATCATTAGAATAAGAGCCACCTTATTAATTGTTTCGAAATAAACTTTATGATCATGTGATCGGAGGATGTTCATTTTACGTAAAACTTCTTTTCTCATTTCTAAACAATAATTATAATCTTGATGAGAAATATTATTCTTAATAACATTTTTTAAATCCCCTTACATTTCTTATTTTCTTGATTGTCATCCATAATATAACTATAACAATTTGACCTTAATCCGATAAATTCTTTCATAAATTTTCCACAACATTCATCTTTATCAAGCCCCAATACTTTCGCATTTTTTCCTGTTTGGATACCACTTGGACAATTCTTTGGATAATCAGATGTGTCGAACCAAGTCTCTACGTTTGGTGAAATATCTTTATAAATATCTTCAGTTATAATTTCATAACATAATGAGTCTGTATCGGTAAATAATAAACTCACATTGGATCCCCATTTTTGTTTGGCATAGTCATAATGAAATTTGTATTTATGTATCTTAGAAATATTTAATATACTTATTCCCACATAAATCGGTTTATTTAGTATTAACTTTTTATACAAATGAATTAACATAAGATTATCATCAAATATTTTACATTCCTTATAATAAGGTTTATTAAATAATTTTTGCGCTTTGTCAGAATTATTTACGAGTTGAACCTGTACTCTATTTCTAAGATTCTCCATAGTTTTTCCATATACTGTGTTGTTCATAAGTTTAAAAAAATCTTTCTCAAATTTATTTTTAGACTTTTTTCTAAGTTCGGTATTTTGTCTAATATATGGTTCCATCCAAGCAGATTCTTTAAATATAACACCTCTATGAATTTTCTTCAACACTAGTCCCATAGATAAATAATACTTTAGCGCTAAATAATGAACAACATAGTTTTTCTATGGCTTAAAGTGGATAATAATTTTTCTTTTGTTCTCATGGGGGCTAATGGAAGATGATTATGATAATCATGAAAATGATCTGGATAAATTAAATCTACTTTTAAAAAACAGCCAATATTTTCACCAAGATTTTTTCAGTTTGTGATTTCTTCTTGAGTTATCCATTTCAAACCGTGAGTGGGAAGTTTATGCGTCATAGCCCAACCATAAAGATTATTTGCATCAGAATAATAAAGATATTTTGTGGGTAAATTGGGATCATAATCTTTTAGATATTTATGATTAGCAGTTGATTTTCTTTTTGTAATCACAGACAATCCACTTCTTATTCCTTTTTCTATCGAAAGATGCAAAGTTATATCATAAAGTAATTTGAGTTGAATATTCGTCTTTTTAAAAGGGCACCCCATGCTAATCCAGGAGTGGTGTAGTACCAAGCTGGATCCAACTCATAATGTTTCAAAGACACATCTCTAAATTGTTCCATTACATCTGCTAATATTAATACATCAGTTTTTTGATAGACATCTTGCTATTCACCTAAAGATCTTATTTTCAATTGGTTCCAAACTTTTTGTGCATGTGAATAATCTTCATCTGAAATATGTTCATCATTCAACTTTGAAAAAAACTCATTGCAAAGTGGGAGACTCTTTTGTAATAATTTCTCCTTATTATTTACATAATCGTAGGGGAACACCCCTTTTCTCTTTAAAAGTTCACTTTGTTTTGAATCTTTAAAATAAGACTCTAAATTAGGAAAATGATCTACGTAAGAAGCTAAAGTGGAAAGGCTACTCGACATAAACTTAAAAGAGTCTAAAAATCTTAATTCACGTTTAACTTCTTGTGCTTGTCCACTATTATCTATAAAAGTATCCACGATGATTTCCTTGGTAAAACTTATATATTTTTCCTCCATCCTTGCTATACAATTAACTTGACCCTCTGTAACTCCTAAATTTCTTATAAATAAATGCGCGTCAAAATTTTCTAAATTATGGATAAAAACAGGAATAAATTTAGATTTTCTTAAAAGTAGGTTACACTTTATTAGTGTGAAAATGGGGTTTCTGGCTCAATTTGGCCACGCCCCCTTTTTTTCCACCTGTCAATCAAACTCATGAATAATTAATGAGGTGAATTCCAAGAATTTTTTCAGCTAAAATTTCCAGGAATTTCAAGGTCGCGTGACCATTCATTATTGCACAATACCTCACACGAATTCCAAGATGGTGCCAAAGTATATATTACTATTATGCATATTTAATGAGCTTAGGCCACAAACCATTTTTTAAAATCTCATGAATAATTAATGAGGTAATTCCAGGATGGCGCTAAAGTATATATTACTATTATGCATATTTAATGAGCTTTATCTGGGGCAAAAGTATAAGCTACTATTATGCATATTTAATGAGCTCAAAAAATTATCAAGAAAAAACTTATAATAAATGAGTGAACAAACACATCCTAGTTTAAATATTCGAGAAACCTTACTAAAGTTATCTTCCGCAAAAGAGTTAAAACATACACAATCCTATATTAAAAAAGCTTCCAAAAAAACCTTAGAGCAAATCCACCAAGATTACAAACGAAATCAATTAAATAAAACAAACGAACTTCTCACGGACGTAATGATCGGAAAATTCTTGGAACTTATGGAACATCTTAATTTAATAGAAAATGCTACGCAAATGGGTAAAGAACTTTCTGACAATGAACCATTTTGTCAAGACAAAATTTATCCTTGAATATATCACGCCCTATATTCCGCTGATTGGATTTTTTTTGGGAAGTCTTATCGTGGGAAAACATGTTGTAAGTAGATCTACTATGACAGATAATAATAAAGAAAATATTAATAAAGAAGAACAATGCATGAACAAAAAGAAACAAGAATTACAAGAAAAGAAAATGATCAAAGAATCTTAAATGAGATTTCCAACTATTCTAAAAATATTTCAACACCAGAAATTAACAATAATCCATTTAATTTGAGTATTGTAGGAATGTAGGCTTCCGGAAAAACTTATTATTTGTTAAAAATGCTAGAGCAAAACTACCTCGGCTATTTTGATTATATTTTTCTATTATGTCCCACTTATGAATGGAATAAAACATATCAAGAACGGCCTTACAATAAACATCAAAATTTTATAGTCGTGGCTTGTGATCAAGATGATGTGGAAACTTTTTTAAAAATGATTGTAGAATTTGCAAGAGGAACAAATTTTTAAATTATTTTAGACGACGTAGCAGCAAGTACTTTTGTGAAAAAATGTAGTTCAGAACTAGTAAAATTAGCATTTTCTGCAAGACATTATGGACTTTCTACGATTGTTATTACTCAACAATTAGCATCTATTACAAAACCTTTTTGAGAAAATATTTCAAAGTTAGTAACTTTTTATAATCCTAGTAAAAAAGATATGGATCTTATTTTTTACGACTACCTTGGACATTTATCAAAAGAAGAAAAAAATGCTATTCGCAAACAGCTAAAAAACACACCTTATGCAAGATTAGAAATTTCTTCAAGATATCCTTATGAATACTCTGTAGATTTAAAAAAAAATGAAAAATCTCTTAAGATTACACATTTTATATGTTTATGTTTTTAAGATCTTCGGTGAAAGTATTATTATAATCAAAATGTGTATTGAGTCTCAAACCACTTCCATTTCTTCCAAATCTACTCGTACATCCACAAGAACTTGTCTTTTCTATTTTTTTAATCATTTCACCAGGATTATTTGAATCTGGAATTATTTTTTCTTCTGTATGTATAGTTTTAAAACAATTTTCCATTTATTTAAAGATTTTAATAATGAACATTTTCGACAGTTCTATTCTTAAAATTAACTAATCCATCGCTCACCACGAAGATATGACACATTACGTTTGCAGTTCTGGCTTTCTTCGTGATCTCCAACAAAACTCCATTTTGAGTATTGAGTAATCTTTTTCCAGCTCCCACGACTAGTGTGTCTTCTGTAGTTGTTAAATCCACCACCAATGTGAATTTATCTTTGAAGAAATTTCTAATCGACATACTACTAGGCTTGCATTCCAACTTGCTTTTATGCTGAAATAGTCTATCTGCTTCATCATAGAGATCTCCTTTCTTGATACCTTGTCCATTACAGAATTTGGAACACCTTTGATGGTGATTGTTATAGATTCTATGTTGGGATAAACGTACTCTTTGGAATCCGTTACAGATTTGTTTCTAAATAACATCACAATTGCAGCCGTACTTTTTCTAGGCAAATTTACGGTCTCGTTAATTGTAGTGCTAGCTTTATCCCATTCTAAGGTTTTTAACAAGGTAACATGTTCAAAAGATAAACTTTTTCCGACTTCGTATCCCATAATACTTTCATTAGCGAGATCTTCATTTTGAATTTTTTCGTATTCCAACTCGATATTTTCTAAGGCATAGCCTTCCATGCTCTCACCACTTTGTGCTTTCATGATTTTACTATCTTTTGGAAGAGTAATTCTATATTGAAGATTATTTTCCAACACAGAAGGACAAAATAATCCGTGATCCCCCAAGATCTTCGATAGTTTTAATTTCTGCTTCGTTCCTAAAATGGAAGCTAGTAAAGCATCTGAAACTTTTTGTGTGGTTCCAGTGTTAGCTCCACCATCACTTTTAGAAATAAGCTTTCTCGTATTTTCGTTAGCTATCCCATAATCACACATTTCTTCTCTAGTTCCTTCTGGTAGCCATAAATCTTTATAAATCTTGTAGATAGCGTTGCCGGTGTTGTCAGTGTTGTTGAATAAAACTTCTTCTCCTACAGATATGCAAAGTCTATCTATTAGTCCTTTTCCAAGATTATTCAAAAACCATGACTTATTATTTTTATTTTTGAAGTCGAATTTTAAATTTAACGATTTTGGAACGAGACAATCTTCCTTGTTTAATCGAGGAATATCAACGTAAATTTCTTCCCCAAAATTTGCTTTATTTGGATTAAAAGTAATAATATATTTACTTCTACTTCCATTGATATCAGACATTTTAAGTTTTCTAAAATCTGGTCTAAGTTCATTAGTAGTGGCCATTTATTTATAAGGAAAAAAATTTTTTTTTTAAAGACGTATTTTTTTTTTCAGGCTCATATTCGCTCATTTTGCTTCACTCGATTTTTATACATATCATAAACAAACCAGGTTAAAGCTAGAGTGAGTATCCACAAATTTTGAGCTAAAAAACTTACACCTTTTGCTCCCCATTTTAAGACGTTAGCAAGTAGACCCAACACAGCACTAGTGATAGGAGCCGCTTGCTTAGCAAGGTTTGCTACCGCTTTTGCAAACCTCCCCGTGGCTTGAGCCCCCTTTTTAACAGCAGATCTTGCACTCATCACCACCGTGGTAATAATTCCTGCTATGGATATAGCAACAGCACTTAAACCTATAAGATTATTCTTAGCCCAATTTTTTCTAGATGATTTAGATCATTCATCTTGGTCTCACGTTCGAGAATATTTAACGTTTCAGGTTCTACGGTTCTAAGGTCATTTTCTAATCTTATTTTATCTGCGGCCAATCTAGCTATTTTTTCCAAGGTGTCATACACGGCTTCTTTCTTAGGATCTGTTTCTTGAAGTTTTTTTAATCTCCAATGCTCAGCCTCATTTTCTAGATTTTCAAGCTTTTCCTCTACAGACTGAGATTTGGGCATATTTAAGTATCCACGAGCAGTTCTTAATTCTTGTTCTGTTAAAAATTTTTTACTTTCTACATTCTCCAACATATTGTTCATTCTAGATTGTAAAGTTTCCAACGAGTCTCTACTTATTTGACTTGTAATCTCTTCTAAATTACCACCATTTGTGGTGTCTCAGGCTATATTTTCTTCAAATTGACCTGTGGCTGTTTTTTGGTGTTCACGAGATGCGTTTTCTTTTAAGAATTTAAACTGATTTATATCTTTTTGAAGGTTCTTATTCTCAGAGTATTTAAAACGACCATTTTTTAACACCACAATAGGTTTTCCATCAAAATTAATACGTATTATTTTTCCTCTTGCACTTATTCTTGGTTTAGATCTTTCTAACAACATTTGAGAATTAGGACCATCTCCTTCAACGATGTTTCGTCTTAAAAAAGTTTTTAAAACCATTCTTGTGTTTAAGTCTTCTGATTTTTTTATGTCGTCCAAGTCTATATTTTTATTGGAGGTATCAAATTCATCATAAGTGTTGTCCCAATCTAGATCAGGATCTACCGGCTCAAATAAAGTTTTTTCTTGTCTACCTATATCATCACGATCTTCTAACAACTCGGTCTTACAACCTCTTTCCATGGTGTCTACGACATTATTATCTTCTACATAATCACGGTCAAACTTGTTCATTTCGATTTGTTCTTTCTCACGAGCAAAATCATTATAATCGAAATCACTAAATTCATTCTCCATTTATTTAAAAGAGTAAGCAAAAAACTTGTTTTCTGCCCTGAGGATTAGAGATTTTTTATGTCGCTTTTCTTCACCCAAAAATTATGTTTGTTGTCGTATCCTAGCCATTTTACGAATGTCATATTCCTTCTAGTTTTTTAAAACTTTCTCGACTCCATAAATATCATCCTGTTTGTCCACAGGTGATAATTCTTCTTCATAAAATTTTCCTAAAATAGGTTCATTATCTGTGATGTCTTTTATTTCATACATGGTGGGGTCTCCTCAAAATACTTTTGAGATTTTGAATATTTCTTCGGTAAAATTAGCTTCGTATCCTTTCTCGAAGAAATTTTTATACTTCCTCACTCTAACTTTTTCACCAATTTTGTATTTTGGTAATTCATATTTTCCGGTCCAATGTCCATATAAAGTTAACCAAACTTATTTGGAATTATTTTTATTTATGTCTTTAGGTTTCATTAAGATACTACCATGTTTTGTATTATTATACTTAAAAACAAAATCGTTTAAAACATCGATCCATTTGTAGGTTCCCTTAGAGTAAATATATTTCCACATATTTTTTAAAGTTCTATTAGGTCTTTCTACGATGGCAGCTTTTCTTTCTGAATGTGTAGAAAAATAATCTACACCATATTTTTCTAAAATAGTTTTTACCCCCACGTTGTAGAATTCTTTACCTTCTTCGAATTTTACTTTATCTGGGTATTTTTCGAATCTAGATTTAAATCTTTCTAATAACTCACTGACGGCTTCTGTCATATTTTGAGTATCTTTCTTACGTACAGGAGTTGCAAAAGCATATCTGGATAAAATCTCAACACCAGTAAGAATCCAATTATAACCATTATTTTTATATCGAAGTTTACTCATATCGACGAGATCTAATTGTAATTGTTCAGCTAGCACGTTCACATATGCTTTTTGTGTTTTATACTTCTTCACGAATTTTTTATATCTCGTGTAAGTATCTTGAGATCCCAACCAAGCTCTTATTTGTTTTTTAGTAATAAGTAAACCATCTTCTAAGGCATTTCTATAAAGTGCTTTTACACCTTTATATCAAGATTTAGGATCGTAATAAAGATTTCTTAATTCTTGTTCATTTTTGAAAACGACTACGCAAGCTTTGCCGCTTTACGATTTGTTCGTGTTCATTTTCTTAAAAGTATAATTCTAATAACACCGAACCTATCTGAACATCTGTGTTCGTGTTTGTTTTTATGTAGAAAAAGAATTTGTTATAAATTCCATCTTTTAACAAAACAGAACCTTCTATATCTTTATAACTTGTTACTGATCCATTAAGACTTTGAGTTGTAGTGATAGGTAAAGTTACTATCGTAGAAGACAACCCCCCATCAAAGAAATTTTTAGACTTATCTACGATGTCACAATTCACCATGACATATCTTAGTCCAAGATGAACATTCACTTCTTTATCACCTTCCACTTCTTCATTTGCTCGGATGATTTTATTTTCTCGAATCCTAGTAAAACCCCAAAGTTTTTTAGATTTACGTCTTCAGATCTTTTATTAGTTATTTTACATCTATTAGAATGATTATTTTCTTCGAGTTCTATTTTATATTCTAAAAGTTTTGACTTCAACTGGGAAAAGCTCCAAAAACCTGGATCAAATTTGAGCTCGTTTGTACTTCTTTCTAAAATTTTATCGTTAAAATTTTTCTTTATGTTTTTATAATTCCAAAAAATCGTAGCTGTTTTTACAAATAAGCGATTACCTGGTGATATCTTAATGTTTCTGTCTAAAATAATTTCTTTAGAATTGTTCTCGATAAATACGGTTAACTTGTTCATTTATTACTATGGAGGAAATTATTAAATAAATGGAAGTTGCTACAGATAGACTCTTCCCACAACTCAATCCCAT
Organism: Phenganax stokvisi; assembly: GCA_025400075.2. Lineage (NCBI taxonomy): Eukaryota > Metazoa > Cnidaria > Anthozoa > Malacalcyonacea > Clavulariidae > Phenganax > Phenganax stokvisi. The sequence goes on from JAODVQ020536293.1 coordinate 22,447, forward strand.
GTATAAAAAATATTATGGAAAAGAATATGAAAAAGCTATGAAACTGATAAAAACTTGGTCGAGATCTGTAGCAAAACAAAAATTTAAAAAAAAATATCCACCTGCTAATCTCGATAAATTTAATTTTGAAGGAAAAGTAACTAAAAAAATAGAAGAAAATCCTGTTTATCCAGAAATAAAAACCACAAAATTAGAACTTGTCAATGAAATCTACTACAAAGCAAGTAAAAATTATGAATACGAGAAAGGAACTTGGGCTTTTAAACATAATAAAGAATGGCAGAGGTTTTTAGATACAAGAGAAGACTCATACTGGACCCCGCAAATATGGAATCATTTTGGAACTTTAAAAGGGTTAAAATTGGAAGAAAACAACACAAAATTAGACTTTAACAACTTTAAAATTTACGTACCGTAAACCTCCGAATATAAGCCCCCCCTGTATAAGCCCACCGCAAGTACTAACACTCACCTCATTCCAAATATAAGCCCCCCCGAATATAAGCCCCCCATGTACAAGCCCACCACAAGTACTAA
>JAODVQ020536398.1:0-22977 GCA_025400075.2 Phenganax stokvisi
AGCTATTAAGTTCGGGGGGCAGTGAACATTTTCCCCAACTGACAATGAAATGCCCGACTTTTAACTGAAATTTACACAATCACACTCCCCCCCTCACTGGTAATCATTTATAAACAATCGGTCAAATATAGTACTTCGAGATTGTGCTATAAATTAATGTAGCAATGTACTTAAAAATGTGAGAAATAAGTCGGACTTTATAATTTCTTCCTTCACGTTTTTTGCCAGACTTATGTTCAAATTTTGCCCAACTTTTCGCCTTACAAACTTTCTGAGGGGGGCAGCTGCTCCCCTCTGCCCCCCTCCCCCCCTCGCATCCCGTACGCCTATGCTTATGCTACCATCGCGAATTACTAGAAATGAGCAAAGATCGAGAAAAACCTTTCCCTTTAGGAGCAAGGACTTGCAAAAGGCTCAGTGGCTCAGTCACCTTTGAGCAAGGTCACTTATTGTGACTGACAAACTTACAATTTTTCCATGGTTTTAATTAGAAACAAAAGGAATAAAAAATGGAATAAAAATTTAAAAAATTAGTAATGGGGAATGCAGTAATCACTTAGGCACATGGAAGTACATGCTAATTGTAATTTCGAGAGGTATCGTTTTGCTGAGTAAAATCACCTATGAAAGACACAACCGTTTTCATATTAGAAGACGGAAAAATTTGTACGACCCTCATTTCGTCTTCCAAGACGATTTTTCGAAGACGTCTGGACGAACAAGTCATCGTAAAACGTCTTAGATTTTTAAATGTCGAACAAAGTAAACAAAAAATTTAAATATCGTGGTAGAGAAATTGCGAGAGAAATGGAAATAGCCGATATTCTTGGGAAAACAAAATGGCGACGACCATGGCACCAAAACAGCTTACAAGAAAAAAAAGCGTCCAAAGAACGAAGGTTCCTACATAATTACCGGTTTAACCACAAAACTATCTCTTTGTCTGTCTAGGCTTTATATTAGACGAAAAAATTGCCAGACGATTTGTCCGCCTTCTGAATTGAGAAGATAATGGAACTGATGCATGGTTACTATTGCTCTTTTTCATTTAATGACTTAAAAAACATTCAATGGCTTAAATAATATTCTTTATCCCGTTCTAGCGAAACACTATTGTAGTGGACGTACATATCTCATAGGTCCAAGCGCTTTCACTTCATCAATCAGTATAGATTTCAAGAACAGTTTGAATAAGAAAAAAATCGTCGGCAAAGATATTAGAGAGGTTATGGTTTCATGGTTTCTGGTAACATGTAAGGCCAGCTTGATTTTTCGTATTGATTTTCCACGATACTGTGTATCTACCTAAAATTAACTTCCAGATTCTTCTGTACAAAACTATAGTTTGTAATAAATCCAAAGCAAATCTAGAAATAAGCGTACAAACGTTTGCGAGATATACAGATGAAAAAAAAAAGGCTACACATGCCCAATACATGAAAGATAGAAGAAAGATAGATAAGAAGTATCTTAACCTTTTTATTTGTTTATTTGAAAACATCTGTTGATTTTTTGTACACACAAGATTTACGCAAAGCTATAATGAACAAAACTAAAGATCTTTAAAAATATTTTAAGAACTATATACAAAAGATTTTCGAAAACTAACATAATGCCATTGGAATTTATATAGCAAAGCTACAGTGGACTTTACTGAAGACATGATCAATTGCTTTCACAAAGCAATTCACAGCTTAAAGCTGTAAATTAGTTCTGGATTTAGCAAAAACTGAGTTCATTATACTTTAACTGGTGTCAGTTTTCAACTCTATTTCTGATTTTCGATAATTTAAAATATATTTAAATTCCCTTGAAATTAAATTTTTGACTGAAAGATTGCTAAATAGTTGCATGTTGCACTCACGTGTTTGTGCACAAACAAAAAACAATATCATAGTGACGTCACACCAACAAAAAACATGGATGGAGGTACAATATCCCCTGGTGATGTTGTTCCGTTTCTTTGTTGGTGGCATGGAACCCAGTGAGCTATAAAGGTGCCTTCATGATAAATTTAAATACTTTTGGTATACGCAAGCTCACTCTGAGAGAGTCGAGAATTTAAAATTAGATGAATCATGGTCTAACAACTATTTTAGAGTGATGCTATGGTTCTTGGTAGGATAACTCTGCTCTTTTTCTCGTGTAATTACTATGCAAAAATATTGTAAAGCTGCAACTAACTAGTGCAGGTCGAATTCAAACGTAAGTAGAACTATACAGTATGCTCAATCCAACGACAACTATAATGCGATAAGCGACGTTCCAAACCACATGGAAGTGGAGTTGCGCACTTTACAACGCCATTAATTTTGGGTGACTTCTTATAGTAATTTTATAAAACTGAACTATGACGTACAAGACCTGGCTCATAAAGTATTAAGATCTAGTACATTTAATTAGTTTCTTGACCTTGCTTTGGTAAGCTATACAATCATATATTGTCTTCCTGGACAACGACTAATTAATTCATCAACAGGGGCACAAGTCCAACATTCCAGAAATACAACGCCTATAAATTTGGCGATGATAAGGTAAAAACAACAAAAGTTAATAACCATATTAAGATGTCTCTAGCTATACTCCATTTCAATAAAAAAGACGTCACCTACAAAAATCACTAATTCATGTGCAACCTTTTTTCCCGGTGCCTTCATGAGTATCTGAAATACCAGTTCACATCGGCGGTTTTCACGGCAATTTTTCTCATTTTGAAGGATGGGATGGAGTGAAATGCTGGATAAAAGTAAAATGCGTCAACGTTGCTGGAAGGTGGCTGGAAGTGCAGGCTTTGAGACTGCTTTCCACCGTGGTTAAACACTTGTCAAATAGCAAATTTCAAATCCTTGTCATAGAACTATTTGCGTACAAGCGTGAGCAATTAATAAGACTTGTTACAAATTTTCATGTTGAGTTAACACTCCATAATTTTTACGGGGTCAGGCAAAAAAGCAGTGAACATATTTTGTTCCCATACAGTAATGTAAACACCATCTTCTGTTTGTTTGCTTTGGCGATGCGAACAATTTATAAAACACATTCCGACATGACCCAACAGTATGATTTAACCGACAAGCCACCAGGAAGGAAAGCTGTATCAATCCCAGATGAAGATAACACAGTATAGACACCCACTAATTTTGATTTCAAAGATAAGAACAAAATTCACTTAAGCTGTGCCGCATAGTAAGAACTGCGGTAGGCTAACTTAACTAGAAACTGGATGGTTCGTTTGTCTGAATTGGTCTGTACATTTTGCACTTGTTTTTGTTTGTTCTGGTCGTCCCCCCCTGCCTCCCAGTAGAAGCAATTCATATCTTAATAACGAACTGGTCAATTTTAGGAAACAAAACTCTTGCTTAACTCTGAGCGAATAATTAAAAGACGCCAACAAACAACTGATACAAGGCCACCACCCCAATTTAATGCAAGAGAATCGAAAGAAAGTACAGCTTTCAACTTTGAAAGATGTCTTAAATTAATTGACTTATACAGTTGTTTAACAGAAACCTCGTTCAAGTTGAGAAAGAAATTTGCAGCGAACGAAAAATAGGAATTATCAAAGACTTATCCTACTAAAAAACATCGCTTGAGGGGTTCGTGTTCCGTCTCAATAACGTTTGGCTGTGTCATGAGTATTTTAAACATCTTCGTCAGTTTCAGACACATGTAGGATGTAGGTTGGCTAAATCTCAAGTACTGGTCTGGTACTCGATTTCCTCCGTAATTCCGGCTTTAAATGACCGTAACTTGTTTAATTAGCAAATCACTATACCACTTGCACCGATTTATGTGATCTTTATGATAGGAGGCGTTGCTGAAGCACAATTCGTGGTCTTGCTCATTCAAGTTGTTGGGTAATCATATCTTTCTTGCGTCGTATACTCACACTTGACTGTTACAAGCTGTTTATACGGTCCAAAGCTATAGCCTGTGCCACTCCAACACTGCAGACCGGACTACTGGAACCGGTTAGTTTAAAATTGAAATCATATTTTCGTATTCCTTTAACAACGAAATTGAAAGTTTTTTAACTGCATTCAATAGTTATCTATATGCCTATAGTTTTGTTACATAAGATATAATTTAATTTAATTCAACCATTACCAAAATAACAGATTTGGTATAAAAGGTGACAGAGTTTAAAAAAATGGCTACATTAACAAAATATAAGTTCGAAGTGCATGTGTAAAGCCAGCTGTCTACCTCAACCGGATCGCAGCGCATCCCCCAACCAACCACCCCCAGGTCATTCGCATGTTACAAAGGAACAATAGTGATGAAACCAATTCGTTATAACAAGAGTTTAATATGAGAGTTGTCAAGTGAGAATGAACACGAGACTTTCTTCAACTTACATTGCTTGATCAAATGAAAACAAAAGTTGCATTAAGGCCTGATAAAACACAGACGATTTTTTTGTTATTTTTCTCCTTCTAGTATAGGTTGACTAATGAGCGCATTGGCGAAATTGTCGTATCAAGTACATTGGCCTCTTTATCCACTCTAACACATCCTTCAACACCAGAAAAATCACACTTATTACAGCGAAATTCGTTCAAGTAAACGAGCCTTTAGAGTTCACAAAGTACACTTGAAAATTAAAGTGTCAAGCTAGAGTTTCATTTTGATGTTACATAGAGTAAAATCTTTAAACTGTTGGTAGGCACAGTCAAATGATTGGGACGCATTGCAAGTCGATATGATTTTGAGAAGGGCTGAACAAAGTGACAAGAAGGGCAGATTGCAAAATTCGATAGAGTTTCAAAATATTTTTGTGTATTTGAATGAATGAAAGTCAAATGTTGAAAAACCACTCTTCAACGATTTCAGCAGACAAGAAATCCAGTTTCGAATTTCAAGGTGTTTATATTGAGGTCTCAAGTTTTTGGTGCACTCGAAGTTGTGACAAAAAATATTTGTAAGCGTCTGTACAAATGCCCAAAAATTGTTTCTTGAACGATAGAATGAAAAAGCAAAAAAGCAATACCACAAAACTTTAAATAAAGCAAAAATAGCCTCGGTTAATGCGAATCAAGCTCTTAGTGTAAAGCGGACGAGCTTCATCAAAAGAAAAATTTTGAATCGGTACAGATCTAAAGCCCATGATTTTATTTTCCGTACAGAAAATAAATCTAACGAACTGATTGGTTAGCAATACATTTCGCCGTGAAAAAATCTTAAGCAAACCAATCACGTTGCTAGATTTATTTTCCGTATGGAAAATTCCGCTTAGTGGAAACAGACTTGAAATGTTGTTTAACACCTTCAATAATGTTTAACCCAAATGTTCTTTACGTCACATACACGACAAGGTGACACCACAGTTGCATGAATTTATCGCAACTTACCTTATAGAAGAACATTTGACTTAAAAAAATAGTGGAGAAACTTTTGCTGTAGAAATTTATCATACTCATCTTCTGCTGAAAAACTTGTTGGTCAAAATGATTTCTAATGAGTAATCGACTCGATCCCATACACCAACAGGTGACAGATATCATAATCGAATATAAAATATGACTTGTCACACAGAATTGTGATGAAAAATTTATCATATGGAAATCTCTGAGAAGAAAACTTATCAAGCATAGATCAGCTTCATGCTATCACTGAATTACATATACATAAAGTATAATTCAGAAATGAATTTGCCACATATTGTCTAAGCTGTTGTCATCTAGAAAAAGTGCTGGGGCCGGTTAGACAACTGACATCGCATATATCCTCATAGCAAGTTGCGAATATAAAAGGATAAAATTGTGTAATTGACTAGGAAACTGGAGAGCGCTATTGTGTTTGCGGTTCCTCTTTGTAGGAACACACGAGCAGCGCGCATGATTCGACGCCGTATTTCAGTTGATTGAAAGCGAACGTTCTTTTGTTGCGGGCCGTGTCTGCGCTGCTCGAAATTAGCGTGTAATTTTGCCGCATCGTGTATTGCTTGATCGACGTTTGTTAATTAGACTTGCTGCAATAAATACGGCACGGTGGGCGGGTGCTTGCTATGTCAACACTTTGAGATGAGCCGCGACAAACGATTAAGGGGAAGTGCACGCACAGGCGAAACAAAAGCGCTGCCTATACTTCCTAATAAATCGAGCTGAGCGGGTTTTCAAAGTTCTTCTTCAAAAGCTTAGCGTCCTATAAAGCCGCTGCCGACCCTGCGAGGCTAACTTGATCACAAGCGTCACTTCAATACGTTTGCTACATATCAGTATCTGCGCAACTTTAATAAATAGCCGCATCGATTTCCACTGTCAAAATTACACTGGGATCTTCGTACTGGTTGTACAAAGGACTGTTTAACACGGAACAATATATTGAAAGGCTAGCTTTCAAAGGTACGTAATCACTAAACTGAGTGAAATCAAATTTTAACATACGAGCTGAATGTCATATCATACTGATACATATTATAATCTAAACTGTATTACCTTCACATCTACAAAATAACCATGAACTATTCTATAGTTACCCAATAATTTATACCTTACGTAATTATACCGTAGGTATCTGGACATCATATACAGGCCGGTTGTACAAAGCCCGTTTAGTTAAAACAGTGGATAAGCGAGAAGTTTAAAACACATGCTCATGTCTTGTAAATCTTTCAAATCCAATCCTATGCGCGAAAAGCATAGCTAGATACACAATTATCGCATTCAGTGAAAAAACTTTCAGTTTAGTTGTACGAGGAATGCATATATAAGATTCCTATTTTGAGCTTATTCGCCATAACGGGCTTCGTACAACCGGCCCAAGGTTTTGAGCATTATGAGCAGTTGACAGTTCGGATTTAACCCCTAAATCATAGCATAAGAAAAGAAGGATTCACTTTGACACTTTCACTGTTTGTTTTGTAGAATATTGACACACGAGAGAACTCAATATCTTAGTACATTGTACAAACTACCAACATCATAGTCACAGTACATCAAGTAGAAAGCAATATACTATTGAAGCTCATCTTCAGAACCAAAATCTTCCGGATACGTTTCAGGAACTCGAGTTACTTTGACTGTTTTCTAGTTCTGAAATACGTCGGAAGAGAATTCCGCAGTCGAATCGATCAACTTTGTTGTTAATTAAGAGCAATTTTGCCAAGTTGCGATATCAGAGTGTAACCCTGTTATAACCTTGGTGCATATAAAATGCCACGACCACTACGGAACAGCTATGGTAACGCAAAGCCACCGTACTCATATATTTCCCTAACAGCCATGGCAATCCAGAGTTCACCTCGGAAAATGTTATCCCTCTCCGAAATCTATCAATTTATTATTGATCATTTTCCATTTTATCGAGAAAACCAACAACGTTGGCAAAACTCGTTGAGACACAATCTTTCCTTCAACGATTGCTTTATCAAAATTCCTCGAAGGCCAGATCAACCTGGCAAAGGTAGCTACTGGTCATTACATCCAGATTGCGGGGCAATGTTTGAAAATGGCAGTTTTCTAAGGAGAAGAAAACGATTCAAAAGCATCAGTGAGAAAATCTCAAGGCATCAAAAACATGTGAAAAGCATGGATACGGAGTCTAAAACCGACAACAGCTCTAGACATCCGTTTGCGATCGAAAGTTTGATCGGATCAAATGAAAAACAACTACATATGAACAATACGGTGAATATCACCAATTCTTTACCTTTCACTAATATAAACCCCTCAATAGTAACACCTTGCGGTGCTTATTCAACAGCGCTACCAACAACAGCTCCTGTAAACACTTCACTTTATCATCAAAACGATCTTTGGAAGATCCCAACTAACACTACCTATTTACCACAGAATATGAACATACCGGTACAAAACTCCTGTTCGGATTTCATGCAAGAATCAATGTGTTATCCTTCTGTACGGCCTTCATTTGCGCCGCTGCCCAGTAACTTGTGTCGAAATGGAATGCTCTTCCATTAGTGCAACTCTATGAGCGGTAATATTTCTACGTTAAAGGAGTGCACGCGGAGACATTTAATTGCTACAAAACTCTTACCTAAGGACAAGGAGTGAAGAATTGATATTGGAAAAGTTTTGCAACTTACAAACCCTAGGCAGACTGGTCAAGAAGTCTGTACAGTACAGTAGATGGTAATGTTATAAAATATTTAAATTAAAGACAGCGTAAAAGTTGACACAAACGATTACAGAATTGATATTGCATTGAGATGTTTAATTGTTTAGGACAAACGGTCCAATAGATGCGAAAATAAGTTGATAATGTTAACGCTTCGTAGCAAAATATTTGGTTTCAAATTGAGTTTTGTAAAGTCAGTAATATTTTATTAAGAAATTTGTCAAAAAATGTATGAACAAGTGAAGTTTATCTTATTCTAACATGACGATTGTTTATTGATAAGTTCATACGTGCTTATATGTGCATGCGTGCGACGAACATTCCCGCTTTTCCTCGGCTCAAGTCTTCAACAAGTTTCTTATCAATTTCACTTGCTGGTGTTTAGAACGTCACTAACAACGGACATTCAATTTTCCTTGAGATATCATTTCTGATTTATCGCCACATATGTTTCTTCAATTAGTTTCGCGGTGGACGCGTGCTTGATTTTATCTCCGCTTCGCAAGTAACATTATATATAACTTATATTTCAAGAAAAACTTCAAGAAAACTTAAGAACACCCTTTAAAAGTCCCAGCCATAATTATCAACATAATACTAAGTTCACAAATGTACAGTGTTAAATGCTATATATATGTAAGCATAGGTGCAAGAATCTTATAAAATTTCGGAGAAAATTGGACAGAGCGGAACTTAAAGCCTGCAATGAGCGACTATGTAAAAAGTATAAAAGCTATAAAGGCAATGGTGATTATACGGTAGGTAAAAAATCGCTGTATACAATGTGCGAGGCTCTTTGAAAGATTTTGCCCTAAGAAATCCGTGAAATAGGTACTTGAACTGATGACCACCTGTTTAGATAGCCATTCGGTCCACATTGACAGTAGCCAGTAAAGCGAAAAATCGTCCTGAGAAACTAAGATTTTTACTTTTAAAAATATACAATGATGATTTGAGGGACAAGTTAATTATTGCTGTAATGTACTCGTTTCTAAACATTCTCATTTCAGACTCATACACAGTTCCCAAACAGTTAGCTTATTGCATTCTAGTTAAAGTAATTGGGAAAAATATTGAATATATAGGCTATGCCGGCAAACAAAGTGTTTTTGTGAGTTTAAACTATAGGCATATTAAGTCTTTTAAACAGTGATGTTCCTTTGAAAAATATTTGACATTTGTATCTGACGTTTTGCACAAATTACTTATATAGGCAAAGCAAAAGTTTCTAGAATTAAGTTTTAATTGACAATTTCAAACCGTTCTCTTGCAATTCAAAACGAACTAGGCAAAGCAAAACCCAATCACTGTCACAAAAATATCTGCCCGTCAGTGGTTATCAAGACAAACTCGAAATAGTCAAAACAAACTAACCAACCAAACATGTAGCAACGGAGCTAACGAGGGTTATATAGGTGCAGTGTAATTACTTTTTACTTTTAAAGCTAAAGGGGATTACTATATATCCACAATAATTATATAGTTTCGCCTAATTTTGAAATAGCTGTTTATCAGAAATAATTATCACTATGTCTATTCTATTTTAGTAGAGCTGCAAGCCTGCAGTACCATTATATCGACTTCCAACTTACAATCGAAGTACGTAAAAGTAGCAATGTACAAAATGGTATAAATTTCGTTAACCTTGCTTCACAGAAAGAAATTGCATTCCTTCAACAAAAAATATAGGTTGTGAAATTCAGTAGCTTCACAGAACTAATGGGGATAAAATGCAATAATTTTTCCCCTTAATAATCTATTCCTCTTTTGTTTTCAGTTTATACACTAAATACCACACAAGACTATTACTGCATACATAATGAAAGAACATCAATTTCTCCTGATAACTGCAATTATTGACGAACATCTGATAATGCTTATTTGAAACCACCTACGGAGTACAGAGGCGAAAGCGAGCGAAATGTCAACAAGACAAGGCCTAAAAATACACGAGAAAGCTTTATTTGCCTAAGAATTCACATTTATGTACACTTTGTTAACATTAAGTGTTTGGTTTGCAAAGCAAAGTAAACGATATTAACTGTCCGTTTGTCTAGCTGCCTGTATAGCTGTGAGGGATGTTTATATAACAATTTACTAAGTAAATTTCACACAACTGCTGACAAGAGGAAATATGCTTTACGTCTTAAAAGACGGTGACACTTTGTTCTAGGATTAACACTCAGTTCAATTGCGAATTCTGAAGATAGCGCAAACATAAGTGTAATTAAAAAAAAAGATTCTGAATAGAACCAAAACATGAAATGTACGAACCGCTTTTGAGTAGTTTATTGAACTATATTGGACAGTCCCGTGTGTTATCACACTGTATTATACAACGGGTACCGAATTATACTGACTTGTATTCACCAATTGCAAGTCTGCTTTTGCCGTTCGCTGGAGCCCCTAATTTGGAGCTTTCTTTGCAAAATGTGATAGGTATATGTAGAAAGTCTTCTGAGTGATGACTTTTAGTGCTGATTTCAGTTAAGGTTTTAAAATTACAGGTCAGCGCTAAAATATGTCGCTCAGAAGACGCGTTATAAATTTCGGAGTGTTAGTATATGGACTGCACAACAGAAGACCCATTCCATATCAAAAGTGTCAAAAGCGTCAGTCTACTAAGTTAGAATAAGTTCATCTTGGCTTTATCGCCGCAATGCAGGACTAAAGTCAGGAGGCTCCAGTCTATGAGCCGTGTCGTTGAGTTTTCAGTATCACAGACACTTCTACTAGCAATTGATTTAGTAGAACTATTATATACTTGACTTAGCGATAAATGTTACTGTCTGTGTATCAACTCTCAACTATGCTGTAATGTACGAAGAAAGCAACAAAGTTGCAAGTTTCAGCAGACACTCAAAGCGGTTAAAATGTTAAAATGTAGTTACTCAATTGGGCTGTTTTTCGTTTTCCAAGTCAGGCGCGGTATAGTTCTTTGCACAAAAGTTTATTGACGGCAATTTTCGAGCGATTAAAAGAGTTTGCTAATTTGATGAAGATATTTGTTTCACTGAACGGACCTACCGCAGACTGACGGCAAGAAATTTCGTCACTCACTTTTTACGAGTAGGGACACCTTGCATGGGCAGAAGTCCAAGTTCGTTTGAAGGCACAGTAGCGGCTGTCGTGCCTACTGGGCGATGCGTTTTAATACACTAAAGCCTGGAGAAAAGCTTCAAGAAAATCAAATAATTATTATGTTTTTTTGTTTTAAAAAACTGACGAATAAGTTTATTTCAGCGTCTGGTGCAAAGCACAGGTGCATACCCAGCAGGTATATAGGTTGTCGCAAGCTTCATGTAAGATCAGTGCAAGCAACATTGCTCCAATGTGTAGAAACGTTGACAGAATGAAGGCAATAAAGATCATATCGTTTATTAACTGCATCCGGAACATCGATCCGTTCTTGGGCTGGCATATTATTATGCATTTAATACGAATGAAGATGGTTAAGTATATTGTGTTAATACTGGATCAAATAAAAATACGGCTTATGATAAAGACACTTGACTTGAGTGGAAAAAATGTCAGGTCCTGAATGAGAATCGTGACTTAATGTTAAAATTCTTTGTATTTTATCAAAGCATAGTTATATGCTATAGTAGAAAGAAAAAGTGCGTGGTTCTATACCTGCAATCATACATAAATTTTTATTTTGACACGGGATAGCCCCCGCCATAAAATATTGATTTCCGTAGGAGAATTATAGTAACAAATACATAGAACAATACACCCAACTATATACACCTCACATTAGGCTAATCACTTATGTGATGTGACAACAAAATTATTAAAAAATTACAAAATCAAGACATTTATGAGTTTTATTGAGCCTCAATAAGCTTTTCAAAAAGCCAAAGGGTATACAGCCACTTTTGCATAGTAGGCAGGTCAGTTATTCCAAAAAATGCGACGTTGTATGAGATGCTCCTTTTCCAAAACTCATTCAAAGGCTTTGGCAGTAATAAATCTGAGTCACTATTTCGTAAATTGTAGAATAATAGCTAATTCTTAAAAACAGCTTTTTAAGATTTCGTCAGGCGAGATTATTTAAAACGTTGTTTAGGAAGACCGACTTCAAATAATCTCGTCTTTCTCCAAGAATCCCCAAACGAGAGTTTTGGATACATCAGACGTCCGTATATCGTATCGACATTGACATTTCTGTAGTTTCTCCTTGAATTCCCACCCCACAGTCGTGCAAAACGTTTCAGAATATTAATCGTTCACTTCATGAAATACGAAGTTTAGATGTAGCTACATTACAAGTAACTAACTGATATAAGAAAACATCAAGCGTAGACCCTGAGGAGACTATGTACCGAGTTCATCCTAATTTTCGCACACTTTTTAGCAGTCAAAGTCTTGTGACAGATCTATTTGGGTTTGGCTTTATCAGACAGTATGCACAGGTTACGAAAATAATAAAAGATATTAATTCAAAAGCGCAAAACTATATTATTATACAAAGCATATATATATATAGATAACTTGACCACGGCAATTGACCAAACTTCGAAAAGCCAATAGGATCCATGAACCTTGAATTCATGAATTGTCACATAGTTTATCAAGGTCCATTTTTCCTCTAGACAATATTAGAGCTGGCCTCAAAGGTTTTGCGGTTTCCTGCCTAAACGTAATGACGTACCTGGTCTAATTCATTCCGACATTATTCAAATTGAGTCCGCCCTTTAATTAAAACTGCTTATAAGTAGCTTATGTCTTTACATTGCATAGGGACCTTAAGATTTAACGACGCAACTGTGAATAATGGATTTACTTCCCGTCGAAAATATTGTTTACAAAATGAAATAACAGTAACGTGTCACTACTACTATGACTCTACCAACATTGGAAACAATCTCGAGCTCTGCCACGTTTGAAAAACGTTATGTACCATATCCTAATACTAGTCCTGGGGAAGGGCGACGTGATTTTCGAGAAATTGAGTCATATAGAAAAGGGAAACTTTGTACCCGACACAAATTGCAAGTTTTTATTTTGAGTTCAGGAAAAGTTTCCTTATGTTAGATTTGTGATATAGACTGCTACAACAACATAAATAAATTTTTCAGGGTTTGTGGTTTTGCATTTAAGATGAAAGTGGTCATTTTAACGTTCACATCGTTGAGCTGGCGCCGTAGAATGTTAAGTTCTCTAATGTTCTTGCTCGAAAACGCACCATAAGCGCCAAGACGCCGCTGTTTTTATTGAAACCATGTGCGAAGTGTCACGTGTACGAGGCTAAATATATTGCTTCAGTGGTTTGTGATCCTAAAGCAGGATATCTTGAGAAATTCACGTGTACAATGAAATGGTTCCTTTTTCATACAATGAAGTTATAAAAACTTGACCTGACAACAAAATCTGTAATACAATTAGGGATAAACCTGGAGCCGGTTGTACAAAGTCTGTTTAGCTTAAACAGTGGATATGCTCAAATTAGAAATCATATTTTAAATTCCTCGCACAGCCGAACTGGACGTTTTTAAACTGAATATAATAATTATTTACCTAACTATAAGTTTAGCACACAAGACTGGATTTGAAAGATTTACAAGATATGAAAAAGTGCTTTCAAATTCTGGCTAATCTACCTTTTAAGCTAAACGAGCTTTGTATACCTGGCCCCTGGTTATACTGTGTCATAGCATGCGGAGTATATAAAACCAGTTCACGAAACAATTAATGGACGCTTGGTCGCTTTGCGTCGTTTTCCCCTTACCAATGTAACGTATTTTACCAATCATCAAGAAGACAAAGCCCAATCATACATGTACACTAGACACTTTTCTTTGTACTGCTTATAGGGACATCTCTTAGAAACTGCTACAGATAACGACAAAAGTTCGTTGATCGCTGCAGTTGTCGTCGTCATTATGCTCATTAGGGATGAACTAATCGATATTTGATGGGCAACAATAGGACAGGGTGGTTGCAGAATTAGACATATCGAGAAAGCGTGTATGAGTGGCATTCGGAACAGGCCACCATACATAATATGAAAATACTTAAAAATGTTGAAAAAGTTATGTGGTGGCCCAACACGTTTCTTCCAAAAATTATCCTGCCCGGAAATCACCGAGAGCCACCGAGGGGCTCTAATGTCCAATAGCTCGTTTTTTCTTCTTTTCCTATCGCCAAAAGTTTTAGTCACTTTCCAAACTGAATGTCATAATTTAGTTAGCTGCTTCTGTATGAATAACTTATCAGTGAAGATAATTCAATGAGACTTGTAGCTATATTAAGTATTGTTCGTATCCCAATGTTCCGCGCAACTATTTCACAACTTTTTCCTTAATTTCCCTACTAATTAAGGGAAATGTATAATATTATTTTCCATAGTCTAACTGTGCGCGTATGTTTAGTTTAAAAATGTTGCTTTAAGGCATATGGGAAATTATTTTGAAATCGCTTTAACACGTCAACACACAGTCAAACAAGACCAGAGTAAATTTCCTGCTACAAATCTTAAGATTGATGGCTTTCCTGTTTAAGCAAATGAAGTCATATCTTTTGAAGCAATGCCAGTATTCAGTAAGCGGATCATGCGGTTTCCTTTACGTATTTGTGGAGAAAAATACCGATAATAATCAGTTGTTTACAAGATTATTAATGGCCTCTCATTGATGAGCCCTTGACTATTACACTTGTAAATATTGATATGTAATATTAGTAATAGTATATATGTAGTACTATACTCTTGTAATTTTTTATGTACTTGTAATTCAGCCTATGCTGCATGAAGTTCAAATAACCATTATTATTATTATTGTCATTATTATAAGAGAGAACTCTTGATTAATTCTAAGAATTGTCGGCATGGACTGTAAGCCTCGATCTAATATTCGGTAAAATTTCTTATCAAAATTTATTACATTACATTTCTAGAGTAATGTACAGCATAACATAATTATATTACAAAATAATGCAATGCAGATTTTATTTTCCAAAGAATTAAGAAGTAGACAGAAGGGAATGTTGCACGTTGAGCGACGAGGCGTTTTAGTGAGCGTCAATTGCCTTAAAATTTTAAAAGCAACAGAAAACAGCTACATTTTTAGACATATGGTATAGAGTGCATTCTTAAATTAGTTTTAAAATTTACCAAAGTTTGTATTTAACGGCACAAGCCATAAACAACAATGCCCCAGTGCTTTAAAGCCGCTTTGGAAACTGCTAAATTTAATATTTTGACTTTGGACAGAGCTATATGTCCCTAGAAAGCCGGATTTGAAAATCGCTTTATATTTTATAAGTTGTAACAACCAAATTTACGGTCTGGGTTGTCTGGCATAAAGCCATTTTGAGCGCACTAAAACGCATCGCTCAGCAGGCATTGACGGATAAGAAACTTTCCATGGTTCAGATACTTATCTATCAGTGTGCGAAGTGGGTTGCGGTTGACCGTTCTCTTACACTAACTAGAGAATTCATCAAAACCAAGGAGGGATTAGGCTTGGCTTCTACATGTATAAGGGAACATTAAATACAAAAATCACCTTTTGAGCGATGCAATACAATAGAAGGATATGAATAATTTCATCAGTTCATTTCTACTAGCAGAAGTGCTTCACGCTGCACATCACTACATTACATTTCAAAGAAACTAAGGTGTTTGTTATATCTATACACATCTTTAACAAAAGTTATTTATATTTTACAGTAGCTCTGATATTGGTTCCCGAATCTTAATTCTTATTCTACTCCACCCTGTCAATTTTCCTTGTAGAAGAAAACTGGAGTGCTGGGAGAAAACCTACGAGTTTCAGCAGAGTACTTGTCTTGAATGACTCTTTTCCCAGAAAGAAACTTTGTCCGCACTAAAAATCGAACATGCGCCTCAGCGGTGAAACGACTGCGCCACCGAACTAAATTGCACCATTGCATAGCATATACTGAGCACAGAAATTTGATGCATAGTGGAAAAACAGAAAAGAGTCCTAATTTTTGATCTGGGTAAAGCGAAGACAATCAATCACCACAACTAGAAAGAACATGCCAAAATTAGTACAACTGCAAAGTTTGGTCGTGAAATGTTGTCAAATACGAAAAATGCAGTCCTGCCAATTTGGCAAATTTTGTATATTTTTGAATTACGGGTCGAAATTGGTTACAAATTTCTGCATGTAATACAAGTGTCATACAAAAATTGTCTACTTCGCACAACTATATTTTCCGTATTTTATAACATTTCGCGACCAAATTTAGCAGTTTTACTAATTTTGGTACGTTCTTTCTGGAAATTTCCTTTTCTTTGCCTATAGATTAAAAATTAGTCCAAAACGTATGTTGTCCAGTGATACGCACTTATTTTACGACGCTTTTGACAAACTAAATTGATTCGTTCAAATGACTGTGTACTTAAAATGTAAAAGCCATGAAAATCTTCACATTCTCACAAAACTGAAAGAACCCGTACAACATAATGATTAAATATAAAGAGATTTATGTTTTCAGTTCTCGGCGGCTCTTTTAAAGTTGTCACATACCTAAATTAGCTAACTGAATACGAACATGATTAAAATCATGGACTTAGCAATTTTAAAACCCTTATACTTGCAAAATCATTTGATACAAGGGCTAACAGTGCAACTAACTTTACTGTACTACGAAGCCAAAGGGCAATAAAGCCGAAATTTGATGAAATATCTTCTTAAAAACTATAATTTTAAATAGCATTTAATATGTAACAAATTTATACCCGAAAACAGGACAGTGGAAACACGCTTAGCAAATTATTAAGATTAATAGGGGAAGATCGATTCAGTAAACCAATTTCAAATGACTCTTCTGCTTATAATGATGTAATCCAAGATATCTTGCTGTCTTGTCCAATGTTTTGCTTAACTGCTATTAAGTTTAAACTGCAGTAGGATCCTATCGTACATATAATCAAAACGATCGACACGTGTCTCAATAACACTGCAGACGACTTCACGCGTCAAGGGTTGAACTATATCACTGCTAGAAAAATAGTTGTCAATATCTATAAAAGGAAAACGGTGATGTCGTCATGTTACGGTCATAAAGATGCACTTTCCGCGTCCTGTTTGCATTAACAACCTAAATTTTAATTTCAAGCAGTTCCAATTTGTGACCATAACACGAAAATATAATCAAGACAACTCTTTGAGACTCGATTGCTCTACTGCATCCGTCAGCAGGCAAAAATTCATCTTTGTTCTAAAACTGATATTTAGAAATCCATTCTCACAATTTGGTTATGTGTTTAAAATTTCTTACAAGCGAAGCCCGCGTGTTCGTTTTTGTTGGAATCGTGCGCTGCGTGGGACTCGTGTGCTATTGTTGCGTGCTAACAGATTTTGCATCGCAGTGTTCAAAAGCCAAGCCAGGAGAGCGCGAATTTTATGGAAGAGCAGTGGATGCGCTGTTTAATATCGACACGGGATTTGTGTTTTTAACAATGGGGGAGCTTTGCCTTGTGTTTGCGTTTATTGAAATAAGCACGGGAGGGTATTGTCTTATATTAATTACACGTCAGCTGAAAAAATTTCTCAGTCTATCTTCATTTTTTTTATTTTTGAGCTCAGGCTAGAAAGAAGAGCCGCACTATTATACATATCACGACATGTCTGAGATCACAGAACTCCGACACAGCCGCATGAAAACTTATAAATGAATGATTTATTTTGCCTATATAAGTATATATACCCCGAACAAAAATGACTTGGGATCTGTTGTTAATATTTGTATTTTCAAGTTGACTCTCCGTGCAGAGACATTCTTTAATGCAATAACATTGTATAGTAACCTTTTTTTTTTATATTACGTGCAATGTTACAGCGTGATAAAAAATTCTTTGCAAAATGTGGCTATAGAGTCAAGGCAGTATGTAAAAAGTCAGAATAGAGAGGGCTCTCCTAGTACGAAAACCTCTTCTAATGCATACTCTTACACATTCAGTTTAAATAGAGTTCATAGCCCATGCCCATGTAACCTGTGGACTAAACGGCAGCCGCATATTGAAAATATTTTTCACATCCACTTTATTTGAAGTGGTTTTCTTGGGCACAGTGTGTTAAAGCCGTTTGTAACATGGGCTTTTTACGAAATAAAAGTGACCTGTAATATAGATAAACAGATGGTTTACACACAGTTACTTAGCAGCAGCAGACCTGAATTGCAAAACTATTTACAGTGCTTTTCTAATGCATACAGTATGTAGATATATTACCATAAACTGTTTTTTTTTACAACATTAAATTATTACTCCTAGCTCTTATCTATATTTATTTTAGCCCACCCTATCAACTTTCCCTGTATAGGAGGACACCGGAGAACCCGGAAAGAACACACGACTTTCGGCAAAAATGTTGGCGGACTTTTTCATATAAGAAAGTTCAGTTTGCGTTGAGAATTGAACCCACAAACTTCGTTGGTGAAAGACACTTGTCCTAGCAACTGCACCACCAAAGCCCCCATATAGTCAAAATAGTATTGACACAGACACACCTCCTCTTAATGAACATTCAACGATGTCTTTTCAGTGTTCCTTTCGATGCCCATTATACTGCGTATAATACTATACATTAGAGAGACTCTATTTCATCGAGCGGGAAACAATGTTGTGGTGTGATTAGAGCAGAGAAGCCAAAAGTGATTTTTCTTGTTACGTAGCTACACAGGCGCGCAATTCGCTCCCATAAAATATTCCTCAGGACAAAACATGTTTCTGGTTGAAGATATAAAGATTTTACAATAAACAGCCATACCAAAACGGTCGGTACTACTTTGGTAGTTTAATTTTAATAAAAGTGTACGAAAAAATTGCAAAGATATTTCGGTGACTGAAAGATATATATTATTAGAATTGTTTCATAACTTCGCTGCCATTTTATACACAATATAATTCATTTAAAAAGCGGGTCAATGCACTGTAGTCTGTAGGCTCCCCCCATTCGCGGCTATTCACTTCTTTTTTTATTTTCTTGAGGCTTGCCAGTAATATGAATAATTACCCGTTTCAATAACAGTACGGTTTGTCTTTGTAACTGCGGTGCAGCTCTTATTAGAATTGCACCTCCCTGAGAGAGCTTACTTATTAATCCTATCATATTGTTGCGTACTTAGGTGCATCGGCTGTGGCAGAAAATTCCTCTACTTGATCTGTAAGTCCTCTCCAAGCTGAAAGAATACATACCGCAGTGTAGTTACATTGACGGAATACTTGCTATAATTCATACGTGTGTATATGTTCAATTAATCATTTCTAGTTATGACTGGCGCTCACCAGGAGAGAGAAAACGCATTTTACGTAATCACTTTGATGTTGCACAATCCTTCGAGACAGACCGATATTTCCTTGCCAAGAATCCCGATTAAATATTGACAGTAATAAGAGTGCAGTATGTGTAAGTATTAACCGATTACCATGACCGTTTCGGCCAGTAAAAATTCACACCCTGAACGGTGGGTCTCGCTCGTTCAACGCCCTAATTATATAAACACCGAGCAAAATAGCCCACTCGTTTGTTTGTTGATATGTTGAAATTCACTCCTGTATTTTTCATCATCGTACCCAATACAGTTATCAAACGTCAAGTTCTCATGTAATGCACATTTCATAATTCTTTAAACATTAAAAATAGGTACGACTGCATGCGCTCAGCGTAAAAGACAATCACTTGCTTCGTCCAGTGCTTTGCTATGTGAGTTTGGGTTCTTTATTCTTTATAGTGTTACTCATGAGATGTGAATGTGCTTCTTCAGCTATAATGAAAAAATGGACGGACTGCACATTCTGCCTTCTTTCCTCAATAAGATTCGATAAATAAAATATCCGATTTTATTGCTATTATGTCAAAGTAAATGCTAAATCTAATTTATATATAGCTCAAACGAAGAAAATGTTCCTGCTAAAGTACGACGCTTTTGTTCACTCAATCAGGCTCTGTTGTAAAATGGCATTTCAATAACGTCTGCACGGATTGGTCAAAAGCATGGAAATTTTTGAGTGTTGACTCAATAAAGAAAAAATCATTTTATCAATCGAAAACGTACTGTACTATCTATGTATGTAGACCAGATGGAAAACTGGTCTTCTCGTTTATATGTAAAGTTTTTGAAACACAACAGGAAAATTGGAATACGGCAAGTGTCAATCCATTTCTATTTATCTCTTCAGTGTTTAGTTGCCATAATGCCAGTGGACGAGCTCGCCGAGCAGCCACCCTCTATTAAATGATCAAATGTCATATTCCCAAAATATTTTTTATAGATGTACTACAATAAGATATCCTTCCGTTAAAGGACCACCCTTATGTACCTAGAGCCTGCAGCTAGAAACAAAATAAAAAAAATCTAGCTGCAGTCTCCGCCCGTGTTTCGCAAGGGAACGACTTGTTAATTAATATTTTGCGTATTGAAATCCTGCCTTATCTGATTCCTCTTGTGATTAAGTGAATTAGAATTTGACCACGCCCAAGGCGTGATTTGCTTACTCTTGTTAAAGTGGCCACCTTTTTCAAGCGGTCTCAAAGCCAATTGCTTTTGGTAATCGCTTATTGCTAGAGGTTCACCTGTAATTGCGACCCTCAGCTTTCAATCAAAGTTATCCAAACAGCCTGATCTGTCGACAATCATGACAGCTAAATATTGTTACAACAAATCAACAGCAAGTTTCCCTTTCATTACCGTCCGTATATACTATATTTAAACACATGGAACGTAATTTCCTGACATGCAATGTGTTTACGTACTACGAACAGAATGGTCAATCAGGGAAAACATGGGTTTAAAACCAATCTACCGTCGTCATAGTACTAAGGAGAGGCACAATCTTTTAGTCCACTGAAATTTATGCATCAAGTTGAAAATTTAACGATAACAAATTAATGGGAGAGAGGAAAAAAGGAAAAGGGGCTTGGTTTTCTGTTCATCCAAGAAACGAACGGGCAAGGGTAAAAATGGGGGTGGGGTCGCATGCAGAAACTACGGTGTTCAATAAAGGCGACTTTTTGTGAAACTTTGGAGTCATCCTCATTCTCAGGATTTTAGAGAAATAGATAGCTAATTTAATAATTTACCTTGCAGTTTTAAAGTGATAGCATTAGTCAAGTCAGTACCTATATTACTGATTAAAATTATTCAGTGAATAGTCAAAAACCTAAAATCTATTAGTCTCTAAAGGAATCCAATTTATTTTTATGGTGCCTTGGTAGAACTAGATATAAAAAATGAGTTTGAGATTCTTTTTGTTCTCAATAAACAAAACGAAAAGTTCCGTTTTTCGTTTTTCAGGGAAGCCATGCTCTAACAGCGCGGACAACAGTAGGACAAACTCGAAATAATGTGAAACTGAAACTTCTTCTTTGAGCCGAAAATTTCTGCATATTGTTATAGTTTTGAAATTTTGTTGAGACATTAAGCAGTTTTCGATTAGATCTGTCATTCAAGTGCTGGTCCCTCCAATCTGAAATTGAGCCGCCTGTAAACTCAGCGGTAAACACGATGTTACCATAGTAACACAACGCGTCCTCAGATTTGTTTACAAATTTGCAAGATAGACAATAGTGACAGACAAAAGTACCACAAAAAGTTTGTAATTTTAGTGTGAGTGTAAAGTTTTACAGAAAGAATGAGTGTAAGGACGTATAATCCATCCGTGAGAGTTGGAAATTGGAGCGAGGATATTTGTTTGAAAGAGGTATAGGTCAAATAAAATTAATACAGACTGGAGAGTTGAGACTCAATAGTTATACGCTGCAATTTATTTAATGCACACGGTGGAATGAATTTCCTTGCACTAACGAAATAACTTGTCGAATTAACTTCAAAAAAAGACAACGCAACATGATATTAATTTTCTGGTGGTTTCATGTCAATTATACTCACTATTGTCAGCTGTCAGGTACAAATGTCATTCTGGTCAGACTAGTTCCTTTTATCATTCTCACCACACTAAACTAAATTATTCTACCATACAATTTCTGTTGCTTAAGCCATTAAAGCTCTAGTATGCATGTTCTGTTTGTAGAATAGAGTACAGTACATATGTAAGTACTTTGAGCTAATATTGATTATCTTAGAGTGATCATGGTATTTTTTTTCATTTAGGATATATTGAAAGACTTTCTTGACAAGAAAGAAAAGGGTGAACTCTTAATTCAAAAAACACACAGTTTACAAAAAACTATTCTTAATAAGGTATGGTTACCAGCTTTGCAAGTATAACAGTAAATCAGAAAAGCCTGAATCATTTGGTTGTGCACTATTGAAAACTCTAATTTATTGAAAAATGGTTTGCAATAATTGCCCAGTGCACATTTACAGTATAATTGTGTTAAATGTTGTAGTTCAAGCTAAATGCACATTTTAGTGCCCACTGACCACCACTTATCATGTTTCAGAAAGGACTGTTAAATAAGTATTTCAAATGTCATTTTATTGATGTGATTTACTACATTGCGTGAGCAGTAAATAAAGAAAGCCATTGAAAGGGAAGAAGGAAAATAAAACTAGGATACAGGAAATGCATTCATTACCTTCTTTTTAAAAAATGGGGCAGCCCACTGGAATTGAATGAATTTATCGCATGATTTTTATTCTGGTCAATAACATATGGTGCAAATCAGGTGGAAACTGATCAGCAGAAATAGAGCATTTCTAACACCATAAATTGAATATATTGTACTTGAAACTGTGATAGCATAAAAGAAAATACGATTCATGGAGCAGTGCTGTAGAATTAAATCATTTAGAGGGGGGGGGGCTATCTTGTCAAGCACAAAATCGTAAACATATGTGTATGCATGGCAGTGACGTCATAATTGTGCTGCATGATGACTAGTAATCAATCTGATAAATGCAGTATTTTAAACAATTATTGGATGAGGTTTTTGTGATATGCAGAATTATCAAGGTCAAGGT
>JAODVQ020536506.1:0-22964 GCA_025400075.2 Phenganax stokvisi
AGAGGCCGCTTGAGTCCCTAAACACAAACTGTCCACGAAAACGGGGCAACTCCACAAGGTGAACGGCTACTGCTCTAGCGACGCGAAGGCGATTCACGCGTTCTGTATCGAGCGGAGCCTAGCTGTCTCAGCGGACCGGGCCGCTCTGAGCATGATTCTCCCTCTTTCCCTGACTTCGACACAGAGAATGAAGGTCGTCCAGGACTTGCTGGAGGGTAAACAGAAGAGCGTTTGGTACGCCAACTTCTCTTGGCGCCCAGGGAAGCTCTTCGACGAAGTGAATCGTGCTCTGACGACAGTTTGCGTAACGAGTTCCCGTCGACCGCGGACGTTCTCATCGGGCTATCAGAGATGGACCAGTGCAGACAGAGAGCATTTGTTCATCCTGATCGAGTATTGCGAAGTGAGGCGGCCTCGAGCGGACTACTGGGTGCCGAAAGTAGGGGTCCGTACTGATTCGGAGATACTAAGTAAGTTGCGAGAGGCGCCGGCTATAGTTAAGCATTTTCTTGGCGACTCGCCGCATCGAATATACTACAAAAGCACGAGAGGGCTCTATTGGAAAGTGTTCACGGACTTTCCACCGAAGTTCTGGGTGAACGGACGGCTTGGTTCGTCAAGCAGGCAGAAACACGTGGCGGTGCGATGTCGTGAGCATGTGCGGCCCCTTGTCGCGTGTCTCAGCAGTAGCCTGTTCTGGTGGTGGTACACCCTGTCATCCAACCTGCGCGACCTCAATCCTACCGACCTCAGAGGGTTTCCGGTGCTCGAGTCTTCACTCGTGGATTCTTCGCTGGCGGCATTGGCTGGCCGCTTGCTTGAGGATATGGTCGCAAACAGTCAGCTGAAAGAGCGACGCCAGCGTAGTACCGGTCTGACTAGGACTCAGACGTTTGGCCTCCGGAAGTCGAAGGAGATCCTAGATCTCATAGACGCCGTGCTGGCCGAGCACTTCCGCCTAACCGAGATTGAACTGGACCACATCGTCAACTACGACATAAGGTGGCGATGCCGACTGTACTGAGAAACGGTCCATACCGCGTGTTCTTCTACTCCGGCGATGGCGGCGAGCCACCGCATGTCCATGTCGCTCGGGACGAGCGTGTCGCCAAGTTCTGGCTGTCGCCAGTGAGATTACAGAAGAGCGGAGGACTACGGCGGTTCGAGCTCCTCCGGGTTCAGAGGATGATTGGGGAGAACGAGCCAATCCTGTTGGAGGCATGGAATGACTTTTCGGCGATTGAGGTGCAAGTGCCCTGGGCAGAGGACGTGAGCGTGACCGAGGACGCGCTTGGGGTGGAGTTGTCGGACGGGCGTACGGTCTGGGCGCCTCTGGCCTGGTATCCGCGGTTGGTGCACGGGTCCGAGACGGAACGGGCGAACTGGGAACTGATCGGAAACGGTGCCGGCATCCGATGGCCCGATCTGGACGAGGATGTGAGCGTCGAGGGCCTGATCGCGGGGCGGTCCTCGGACGAGAGTCAGAGGTCTCTGCGCAGGTGGCTGGCGGCGAGGGAGCCCGGTCCGGGCGGTCGTTCGGACAAGGCTACGTGACGGGGTCCGGGAGGCCGAGGGGGCTTCCCGCGAACACGGCGTATTGGGGGGAGCGGCGGCTGTTGAACGCCGATCTGACGGCGTTGTTCTGTTCGCGCCGCTGTCCGGGGGATCTGATCCTGAAGTCGTACGACGTCGCACGATCGCTGCGGGCGTCGGGCGTGCCGATCGTGGGCGGCTTTCATACCGCGATGGAGAATGAGTGCCTTCGGCTTCTTCTCAGGGGCACGCAGCCGGTCGTGGTTTGTCCGGCCCGTGGGCTCGGCGGAATGCGGGTTCCGCGCGATTGGTGCGAACCCCTCGCGGAGGGCAGGTTGCTGGTCGTGTCGCCGTTCAGCGCCAAGGTCCGGCGGCCGACGGCCGCGCTTGCTGCTCGCAGGAATCGACTCGTGGGGGAGTTGGCCGAACGAGTCTTCATCGCGCACGCGGCGGCTGGCGGCAAGACGGAAACTCTCGCCCGCGAGCTTGCGGCCGAAGGCAAACCGCTGGTGACGCTGGACAGTCCCGCGAACGCAAACCTGCTGGAGATGGGTGCCGAGATCGTGGAGTTCGGTACGCCGCGCTAGGGCGCGGGCCCGATGTGCGTCGGTCGTGAGCTGGGCACCCCCCGCCGCATCGAAGGGACCCAGAGCGACACTCGCTTGATAGCTTGCGCCCGTGTCGCTGAAGAAGCAGTTCGACAGGCTCCAGCTCGGGGATCTGGAGGCCCGCACCGGGTTCAAGTGGAGTCGCTACACGGCGAACGGCAGTGGCATCCTGCCGGCGTGGGTCGCGGACATGGACTTCCCCATCGCGGAGCCGATCCAGCGTGTGGTTCGCAATCTCGTCGAGACGTCCGACCTCGGCTACTGCGAGCCGCCGGAGATCGGCGATCTGCCGCAGATCTTCGGCCGGCGAATGGAGGAGCAGCTCGACTGGACGGTGGAGCCGGAGCGGATCCGCTTCCTGGTGAACGCTCTCCAGGGCCTCGATCTCGCCGTCATGCTGGGCGCCGGGAAGGGCGAGGGGGTCGTGATCCAGACGCCGATCTACCCGCCCTTTCTCGAGGCGGTCTCCGGCGCCGGCAGGCGACTCGTCGAGTCGCCGCTTCGCCGGGGGCCCCAATCCGGTTCCAGGCACACGCGGTTCGAGATGGACCTCGATCAGTTGCGAGCGACGATCGACAGGGACACCCGCGTGTTCATGCTCTGCAATCCCCACAATCCGAGCGGCCGCGTCTGGACTCGAAGCGAACTGGAAGCGGTGGCGGAACTGGCGATCGAGCACGACCTGCTCGTTCTCGCCGACGAGATCCACAACGAACTCGTGTTTCCGGGCCACCAGCACACCGTGTTCGAGACCCTGGGCCCCGAGGTGAAGGAACGGACGGTCACGATCACCTCGGCGACGAAGTCGTTCAACCTCGCGGGCCTCGAACTAGCGCTGCTGGTGTTCGGCAGCGAGAAGCTCAAGAAGCAGTTCGACGAACTGCCCCGTTTCGTCCTCGCCCATCCCGGCATTCTGGGCGTCGAGGCGGCACGGGCGGCCTGGAGCCACGGCGGCCCCTGGCTGGAAGAGAC
Organism: Phenganax stokvisi; assembly: GCA_025400075.2. NCBI lineage: Eukaryota > Metazoa > Cnidaria > Anthozoa > Malacalcyonacea > Clavulariidae > Phenganax > Phenganax stokvisi. Next base: position 3,114 of record JAODVQ020536506.1, read on the forward strand.
GGTCGCCTACCTGGACGCGAACCGCGCCTTCCTCACGGACTTCGTCAACCGCCGTCTGCCGGCGGTCGTGCACGGACCCCAGGAGGGGACCTACCTCTACTGGCTGGACTGCCGTGGTCTCGACCTGCCGATGCCGGCTTCCCGCTTTTTCCTGAAGCGCGCGAAGGTGGCGCTCAACGACGGCGTGGAGTTCGGTCCGCCGAACTCGCCGCTCGGATTCGAGCGCTGCACGCGGCTCAACTTCGCCACCTCGCGGGCCATCCTCGAGGAGATCCTGGAGCGGATGGCGGCCGCGGTGGAGAACGCCTGAGGAGCCGGCCAGGGACATGAAGCCCGACCGTCTGCCGGCTGCCCTCTCCGCGCACGGGGGACTCCTTGCGGTTTGTCTGCTTTCCGGGCTCCTGGCAGCGGGCGGGCAGGCGCCGGTTTCCGCGCAACCGTCGGCCGAGGTGGGCGGAGAGCTCCCGGACCTCGAGTGCCTGCGCCTGATGCGCCGGGCGCGGATCGCGGAGCTGACCTCCAGGCCCGACTCCGAGGTCGAGTGGCTCAAGCGGGCTCGAGAGGAGTGCAACGAGCCGACGGCGGCGCTGGTCGGCCTGCTGCGCGCCGACCGGCGCAACCCATTGCCCGAAGAAGAGACGCAGGAGGTCCGGCGGGAACTGCTCGCGGCCATCGACGACCCGGTTTCCGCACCGCCGCCGGGGGTCCTGGAGTTCATCGCCCGCAGCGTGGAAGCGGACGAAGCGGTGCTGAGTGCCGCTTTCGACCTGGTCGACCGGCTGCTGACGGACGGGGATACGGACCGGAAGCGCCTGCTGCGTCTCAAGGCGCTGCTCGACCAGCGTCTGGGCCGCTCCGCGGACGCGACGGCGGCGCTGGTCGAGCTGCGAAGCCTCGAACCGGCAAGCGAGGAGATCTCCTGGGCGCTGTTGCGCCTGCTGATCCTTCAGCAGCGCTGGGATGCGGTCGCCGACCTGCTGGGCGAGATGGCGGAGGAGGGCGGCGTGTCCATCCGCTCGCTCTACGCGCGGGCGCTGGCCAGGGCCGGTCGCGTGGACGAGGCGAACAGGCAACTCGGACTCCTGGCGGAAGAGATCGATCCGAACGATGGCCTGGCGCTCAGCGACTACGCTGCCGACGTGCTGGCGGCGGCGTGGAATCTCCGGGACTCCGGCCGTTTCGCGGACGCGGAAGCGCTGTTCCGCCTCGCGGAGAGGCACGCTCCGGCGCGGAGCTGGGCCAGGGTCGAGGCCCGGGGAGCGCTTGTCCATCTGTACGGCACGGCCGAGGAGCGGGCCGCCCACGAGCAGGCCGCGGCGAATCGGTGGCAGTACGTCACGGATCCCCAGTCGCTGTTGAACGAGGGCGCCAACCAGTTGAGCGCTGGGAACTTCGACCAGGCCATCGAGCTGTTGAAGCGCGCCGCGGAAGAGCTGGGTCACTTCGAGGCGGTCTGGTACAACCTCGGCTTCGCGGCCTATCGGGCCGAGCGCTGGGACGAGGCGTACCAGGCTCTCGACCGGGCCGCCGAGCTGAACGATCAGCGCGCGGACAACTTCTTCTTCAGCGGTCTGGCCCTGATGGAGCTCGAGCGCTGGGACGAGGCGATTCCGCGGCTCCTGCGGGCGGTCGAACTCGATCCAGAACGGCGGCTCGGCCACTACAACCTGTGGGTTTGCTATCGGGTGCTGGGCCGCCAGGAAGAAGCGGCGCGCCACCAGGCCGCGTACGACGCGCTGGGCGAGCGATAGCGCATCTACAGTCCCCGTACGTAACGCTCGAACTCGGCCTGGATCTCCGCCGGCGTGACTTGGAACACCGCCTCGAGGGCGTCCCGGCTGGGGTAGCCCTCGGCCAGGTAGAGCAGCATCCTGGCGAAGGACTGCCCGCTCTCCCACTCTTCCCGGCCATGGTGCAGGAAGTGGGCCAGGAGCCAGGAGAAGCTGTAGTAGTGCTGCGCTCGCTCGCCGTAGAAGGTGTCGGCGGTGGCTTCCATCAAGTCCGCGATCTCGGGCGCCTCCCCTCTCCGCAGCGCGCCCTGCGCCTCTTCCAGGTTCCAGGTCGTCAGGCTCTGCAACCGGACCGGCCCCCTGCCGCCGTGCGAGATTGCGTACCGCCCGCGATCGACCGCGCCCGGAATCAGAATGCCCCGCTCGATCTTCGAGTTGCCGAAGTACTCCGCCATGCCCTCCTCGGCCCATCGGGGCAGGTCCGAACCCGGTCCGGTCAGGTAGGTGTCGCTGAAGGCGTGAAACGCCTCATGGAGCATCGTGTGCAGCAGTTCATCGAAGTACCGGACCTCCTGGTGAAAGGCCAGCAGGCCCGGTGAGTGATAGAAGCCGGCGCCGGGAAGCCGGCCCCCGAGTTCCTCCTGGAGTCGGCGGAGGCTGTCGCGGCTGCGGAACAGGTAGACGACGACCTTGAACCGGGCCGGCAACGGCTCGATGTGAGGATCGAACAGCTCGTGGAGGAGCCGGAACACCGCCTCCATGTTTCCGGCCAGGATGTCGACCGTCGATTCATCGCCCGCGTCGCTGATCAGGATGAAGCGGTCCGTTTCGCGGCGTCTTCTGTGCTCGCGGTCGATGTACTTCTCGGCGACTTCAATCGTCCGGTTCAGGATCCTGGCCTGTTCGGCGAGAGTCGGCTGCGGCATCGGACTCGGGAGGGCCCCGGCCGACACCAGAACGTCGAGTTGCGGATCGAAACGCCTGCGGGTGGGAGCGTTACGTTCCTCTTCCGGGCTCTGGAACTTCATTCTCCACGACAGGGTGGAGGCGACGGCATTGCCATCACCGTCTCGGGCCGGGCCGTAGCGCCAGCCGCCGACGCTGCGCTCGACCTGGAACCGGAGGAGGTCGTCGAACTCGGACGAGGGTTCGATGGCGAGGACCTCGACCCGCGAGACGGCGCCGGCGGCGTCAATCTCGACCCGGATCTCGACTTCCGGATCGATGCCGCTGCCTGCCAGTTCGTGCGGCACGAGGAGCTGGTAGCCGCGGATCGCTACCGGACCGGTGGCGATCTCTGGTGTACCGACCTGGACGGCCCTGGCTCCGGTGGCCAGGAGCCCGCAGGCGGCGGCCGCGGCGAACGCGCCCAGTCGGGTGCGGCGGCGGTTGTTCCCGGGGTTCCGGCCGCTCAGTCGCCGGAGACGGGCCACTCCAGGATCCGGCGCGTGTCGGAGGTCTCGCCTCCGTCCACGATGGCTTGGGGTCCGCGCCTGTTGCCCTTGGGCAGGAAAGACCGCAGCCAGGCGGTTGCCACGACCTCGGAAATGCCGAGAATCTCTCCACGGTTGGCGCGGGAGTGCGCGGCCGCGGTCTCCACCAGCTCGGTCAGGTCGCGCTCGGCGGCCCCCGCCGGAAATCCGAACACTCCGCAGAGCCGTGCCGCGTCCTGATCGTCCAGTCGCACGATGCGGGCACCGACGAGGTCTCCCGGGTCCAACGCCTCCAGCGACGGATGGGGCTCGACCCATACCCGCTGGCGGCTCGTCACTTCGTCCAGGACGATCAACTCGTCCTCCAGGTGACTGATCCGGTAGAGCTGCAAGGTGCTTCCGACCAGGGCTTGCAGCCACTGACGTTCCGTGACCTCCAGCAGCAGGCCACCCTGGCCGAGCAGCTTCTCGGAGAAGCTGAAGGAGCGGCAATCGCCCTCCTCGGCGTCGGGCTCGAAGCGCCCCTGGGCGAGGATGCAGCTCATCGCGTTGGCGAAGAAGGTGGACTGGTCGCGGCTGCTCCGAGCCTGCAGTTGCTCTTCCAGGTCGATCCGTTCCTGGTCGTCGAGGCCGATCAGGAACTGGTCCTCGATCGCCCATTCGACTTCCTCGCCGTAGCGTTCCAGCAGCCAGCCGCTAGCGCGTTCCACCGCGCGGTCGAGCGCGGAGACGCCTACGGAGAGGGGAGCAACTTGCTGCTGTTCCATACCAGGATGCTAACTGTGTTTCGTTGTAAATACCACAAAACGCGGAAGTTAGCACGTCACCGGACCGAGTCGGCACGTCTTCCCCGAGCCCTGCCGGCTTACGCGGAGTCGGCGTTTTCGGGGTCTCCGGCCTGGTCCATCCTGCTGTACGCGGTCTGGACGCAGTGGATCTTCAGGGCGTCCGGCGCTGCCGCGAGGAACCCCTGCCACTCGATCTCGGCGATCGCCTCCTCGGGGCTCAGACCCTGTTCGTGGGCGGCGGACGCCTGATTCCAGAAGTCGGCCAGGAACTGCCTGAGGGCATCGATCTGGGCCATGTCGCTGAAGGTCGGGCCGTGGCCGGGGAGGATCAGGTCGAACTCGAGCTCCTCGAAGCGGTCGAGGGTGTCCAGCCACTCGTCGACGTAGGCGTCGCCGATGTACGCGGCGCCGGCGAGGACGAGGTCGCCGGTGAAGACCACCCGCTCGTTGGGCAGCAGGACGACGACGTCGCCGCCGGTGTGGCCGCGGCCGAGGTGGAGCAGCTCGATCGGCCGGTCCCGGCCCTCGAACGTGCGGTGGATCGTCATCCGGCTCGTCAGGGTGACGTTGGGCGGCGTCGGGTCCGTTTCGCCGACCGCCACGTAGTGAGCCTCCTGGATCCGGATCGCGTTGAGCGCCCGGTCCTTCTCCTCGCCGTCCTCCATCGCGTCCGCCGCGTCCTTCATCCCGGCGATTTGATTCGGAATGCCCCCGGTGAAGATGGCCGCGGTCGGCTGGTCCATCACGTTCGTCATCAGCATCGCGCGGGTGAACTCGTGGCCGACGATCTCGACGTCGTCGGGGAACGCCTGGTTCCCGTGGGCGTGGTCGAAGTGGTAGTGCGTGTTGACGAGGTGCGTGACCGGCTTGTCCGTGACTTCGGCGATCGAGGCGAGCAGGGCCCGTGCCGCGGCCGGCGTGACATGGGAGTCGACGACCAAGGCGCCCTCGTCCGTCACGACGAGCATCGCGTTGCTCTGGACGAAGATCACGTCGTCTCGGCCGAGAATGAAGTAGACGCCGGGCGCGACCTCCTCGAACGTGTGAGTGTCGGTGAGGATCGTGCCGTCGGGCGGCGCCTCTTCGCCGCCGCAGCCGGCGAGGCCGAAGGCCAGGGCGGTGACGGCTAGGCAGGTCGTTGCGAGTCGGTGGGTCGGGCGCATGGGAGTTGCTCCTCTCCGTTTCGGTTCACCCGTCGGTTCGAAGGGAATCATAGATCCCCGGGGGGTGCGGGATCACAACTCCAGCCGGCGCATCTGGCGCACTGCGTAGTCGCATGCGCGAGCGGTAAGGGCCATGTAGGTCAGGCTCGGGTTCTGGCAGGCGGACGAGGCCATCGCGGCGCCGTCGGTGATGAACAGGTTCGGCACGTCCCAGGACTGGCACCAGCCGTTGAGAACCGAGGTCGCGGGATCCCGACCCATCCGCGCCGTTCCCATCTCGTGGATCGCGAAGCCCGGCAGGGAGTTCCGGTTGAAGGTGCGGATGTTTCTGGCGCCGAGAGCTTCCAGCATCTCGGCGGCGCGGGTCTGGATGCTCTCGCGCATCGCCTCCTCGTTCTCGCCGTAGCTCATCGTGATCCGGGCCGCGGGAATGCCCCAGCGGTCCTCGAGCTCCGGGTCGATCGTCACTCGGTTGTCGGGGTTCGGGAGGTTCTCGCCGAAGCCGCTGAAGTTGAGCCGCCAGGGGGCGAGCCCGCGCAGGCTCGCCTTGTAGTCGGCGCCGAAGCCGGGCTGGCCGATGCCGCCCTGCCACAGGGTTCCGCGGCGGGCGCCGCACTGGTAGCCGAAGCCGCGCAGGAAGTCCTTCTCGCGCGTTGCCTCGGCGCGGTCGCCGTCCAGGTTGACGAAGCGGGGCAGGTAGCAGGCGTTGGGTCGCCTGCCGAAGGTCGTCTTGTCTTCGAGCCCGTCCAGGTTCCCGTTCGCGCCGACCTGGAAGATGTGGTCCATCAGGTTGCGTCCGACCTGCCCGCTCGAGTTGGCGAGTCCCTCCGCGAAACGCGGTGTGGCCGAGTTCAGCAGGATGCGCGCCGACTCGATCGTCGACGCGCACAGGAAGACGAGGCGGCCCCGTACCTCGATCGACTCCATCGATTCGCCGCCGATCAGGTGAACGCCGCTCACCCGATCCGTCTGCTCGTCGTAGACCAGGTTACGGACGACGCTGTTGGGGCGCACGGTCAGCCGCCCGGTCGCCTCGGCCGCCGGCAGCGTCGCGTTCAGGCTGGAGAAGTAGGACCGGCTGATGCAGCCGCGGCGGCAGATGCCGCAGTAGTGGCAGGCGCGGCGGCCCAGGTGGTGTTTGGTGAGCACCGCGACCCGGGCCGGCGTGAACCTGCGCGTGCCGTCGAAGGCGCGGTCGAGACCCTCCCGGACCCGCTCCTCCATGCAGCTCTGGGCGATCGGCGGCAGGAACTTCCCGTCCGGAAGCTGCGGCATGTTCTCCGGCTGGCCGGCGATGCCGACGAAGGACTCGACGTGGTCGTACCAGGGCGCGAGATCCCGGTAGCGGATCGGCCAGTCCGTGCCGTAGCCGTCGCGGGCGTTCGCTTCGAAGTCGAGATCGCTCCAGCGGTAGCTCTGGCGTCCCCACAGCAGCGACCGTCCGCCGACCACACGGGCGCGGATCCACAGGAACTCCTGGCCGCCCTCGCCGACCGAGTACGGGTTGTCGATGTCGTCGACGAAGAACTTCCCCGACCACTCGTCGCAGGCGCCCGCGCGGCTCTGGATCGGCTGCCGCTCGGCCTGGTGCTTGCGGTCCCGGAGCCCCCGGTAGGGCATCTGCCAGGGCGGCGTGTGCTCGTTGTAGTCGCGCTCGGGGACGACCGGCGGCCCGGCTTCGAGCACCAGCGTCTCCAGGCCCTTCTCGGTCAGCTCCTTCGCCGCCCAGCCGCCGGTGATGCCGGAACCGACGACGATCGCGTCCCAGGTCTTGCGCTCGATGATCTGAACCATTCGTTGGGGTACCGGAGGACTTCAGGCGTTCTCGAGATCGACGCAGGGGTCCCAGCGTCCGGGAACGATGCGGTAGCCGAGCTCCGACTTCATGCCGGCCTCGGAGGTGTAGTAACCGAACAGGGTGAGCCACTTGACCAGGTCGAAGAAGGGCTGCTCGTGGAGCCGGTTCACGTTGCGTGAGAAGGCGCGGCCGTCTCGTTGGGCGATCGCTTCGTCCTGGGCTTCGGTCAGCAGTTGGTCCTGGGCGGACTCGGTGAGATCGACAAAGCCTCCGGCGTCAGGGTGGCGGGCGCGGGCGCGGTCGTCGAAGCGTCCGAGTTCGGCGAGCAGGTGATCCCGCGCCGCGTCCGGCAGCCAGCCCTCAAGCAGCCGGTCGACGAAGGCCGGGATCCCGGCGTCTCCGGCACCCGGGGTGTCGGTGGTCGGCAGGATGCGTTCGGCGATGGCGTCGAGAGTGCGCGCCTGGTGTTCCGAGAGGACGGCGAGAGGCTGCGGTTCGCCGCCGGTCGCCTGCTGCGGGTGCAGGTGCAGATGCGCGATGTGTGGATTCGCGAACAACTCGGCCGGCAGGAACGGCAGTGCGGCAGCGCCGCCGATCACTTTCAGGGCAGACCGGCGGCCCAGGATTTCGTTTGCTCGGCTCGTGGCCATCGGGCCGGATGTTAGCGCCGGATGCCGGCCAGAAGGCCGGCGTACCCAGTCTCCACCGCGCGAGCCCCTAGCCCTGCTTCAGCTTCTTCTCGAAGCAGAGGCTGTGCGGGTCGTAGGCGTACTCGTTGTAGCAGGGGATCTGGACGTAGCCGAAGGAGCGGTAGAGGCCGATCGCGGCGGGCTGCCGTTCGCCGGTCTCGAGGCGCAGCGACTTGTAGCCGAACGCGGCAGCGCGGGCTTCGAGCTCCTCCAGGATGCGGCGTCCGAGGGCCCGCCCTCGGTACTCCGGGACCACGTACATTCGCTTGATCTCGGCCTGCTCGGCGCTCAGGCGCCGTAGCGCGCCGCAGGCGATGGCCTCGCCCCCGGCGGTGCGGCCGAGGAGCAGGCAGCAGCCGGGGGCGTCGAGCTTGTCCGGCTCGACGCTGTAGATGCTGTCCGCAGGATAGAGCTCACCGAGTTCGCGGTCGAGCGCCTCGTGCAGGCGGGCGAAGGCGGGGTCGCCGGGATCGCCGGGTTCGATCCGGATGACTTCCGCGGTCACTGAAACTCCGGGGCTTCCCTGAGCATCTGATCGCGCAGCGTCCGCTTGTGGATCTTCTCCGTGGCGCCGCGGGGCAACTGCTCGTTCTGCAGCCACACGTAGCGCGGCACCTTGAATCGGGCCAGGTGCTCGGCTACGTGGGCGCGGACACCGGCCGCGTCGAGCCCGGCGCCGTCCCTGGGCACCACGACGACCGCCAGTTCCTCACCCAGCCGTTCGTCGGGGACGCCGAAGGCCGCCGCCTCGTAGACGGCGGGATGCTGGTAGACGACCCGCTCGAGCTCGGCGCAGTAGATGTTCTCGCCGCCGCGGAGCACCATGTCCTTCTTCCGATCGCGGATGTAGAGGAAGCCGTCCTCGTCGATCTCGGCGATGTCGCCGGTGCGCAGCCAGCCGTCCTGGATCGTTTCGGCGGTCGCCTCCGGCCGGTTCCAGTAGCCGCGGATGTTCATCGACGACTTCATGATCAGCTCGCCCTGTTCGCCGGACGGGAGCTCGTTGCCGTCGTCGTCGATGATCTTCAGCTCGACGATCGGGCACGGCTGACCGCAACTGTCGGGCTTCTCGATCAGGCCCTCGTCCGTGTTGCCGGCGCCCCCTGCGTTCGTCTCGGTCATCCCCCAGCCGAACGACCAGTGCTTGTCCGGCATCAGGGCCTGCAGCCGGTCGACCATGCCGCCGGGGATGGGCGCGCCGCCGCCGGACACGGCGATCAGACTCCGCAGATCGCGCTCCTGGAGGGACGGCGACTGGAGCATCTCCCAGGTCATCGTCGGTACGCCGTTGAACGAGGTGACGCGCTCGCGCTCGATCAGCTCCAGGCCGAGTTCCGGGTTCCACTTGTACATCATCACGATCTTGCGGCCGGCGCCGAAGGAGGCGAGCAGGCCGGCGTGGCTGCCGCTGACGTGGAAGAGGGGCAGCGGCATGAGGATGGAGGGCTGAAACTCGGGGTTCTCCTCGGGCTCGTCCATCAGGCCCATCGCGATTCGCTGGGCGGCGTAGTAGCCCCAGCTGCCGATGCCGCTGAGGACGGCGCGGTGGGACGAGACGGCCCCCTTGGGGAAGCCGGTCGTGCCGGACGTGAAGAGGATCGTCACGTCGTCATGGGGGCCCAGGTCGACGTCGGGCATCGGCTGGCCGGCCGCTTCCCGCCAGACTTCCTCGAAGTCGTCCACGCCCTCCGGCAACTCCTCTTCCCAGCGTACGCCGATGCTCCTGACGCCGAGGGCGGGCAGCTTGCCCGCCACCCGCTCGTAGCGCTGCTGGTCGAAGAAGGCGAGTCTGGCGCCGGAGTCCTTGAAGCCGTACTCCAGCTCTTCGCCCGACCACCAGCCGTTCAGTGAAACCGAGATCGCGCCTGACGACGTGATCGCCATGAAGGCGATGACCCACTCGGGGTAGTTCCGCATGCCGATCGCGACCCGGTCGTCCTTCTTCACTCCGTAGCGGTGGACCAACTGGTGAGCGATGGCGGCCGCCCGCTCGTAGGCCTCGCTGTAGGTCAGCCGCGTGTCCTGGAAGACCAGAAAGTCCTTGTCGCCGTGGTCCTGGCGCGCCTGGTCGTAGACGTCGCGCAGCGTCGGCGGCAGGTTCTTGAAGACCTGGTAGTCGACACCGCGGACGGTCTCCGTCACCAGCTCCCAGTCCGCGCCCGGGGCGGTCAGGTAGGCGACCGACTCGTCGTAGGTCATCTGGCCGTGGATCGGCTCCGTCTTCGTGTCACGCATGTCGTTCATGCCATCGCCGCCCGTTCTTCCTCGTACGCCGCCCGTTCCTTCTCGTAGCCCTCGAAGGAGTGCTTGAGCGTCGCGTTGTTCAGGATCATCTCGGCCCTCGGCTCCTTCGATTCCGCGTCCAGGAAGGTCGTCCTGACCCAGTTCGACTCCGTGCGCCTGCTCTCGCTCAGGGCGACGACCTCCCGCTCCAGGAGATAGTCCTGACCAACGAAGAGAGGACCGTCGATCATCCGGATCTGCTGGCCGGCGAACAGGCCCAGGGCCGGTCCGCGGGTGGGGAAGCCGGCCTGACGGTTGGAGTAACCCCCGAGGACGCTGACCATCTCCAGCGGGATGATCGCGCGGCCCCAGGGCGACGAGGCGCCCTCGTCCGCCGTGTACCAGGGCGAGGGCTCGGTGATCTTCTCGAGCTTCTGGTTCAGGCTGAAGGGATAAAGCTTGCCCATGTTCTGGTCGAAGTCCATCCGGACCTCTTCGAGTCCCCTGCCCTTCATTCCCACCTCGAGATCGCGGAGGACGACGAGTGGCCCCGGCGGCCGCAGACGGGCCATGCGGGTCGCGATCTCGGAGGATTCGATGTCGCCGCGGATCGAGGCGGTGCCGATCAACACCTCCGTGCCGTCTTCCTTCTCGGCACGGATGCGGACCTGGGTCTGGCCGCCTCTGGGCTGTTCGACGAGGGCGCGCACCTGCTCGCCCTCGACCACCATGTTCCGGTAGTGGGCGCTCAGGCAGCCGGTTTCGAACCACTCCTGCCCCCAGAGATCGTGCAGCAGGGGCACGAACTGGCTGAAGTGGGTCGGACCCTCGATCGGGCCGCCCGCCTGGAAGCCCATCTTCTCGGCCGTGGAGTCGTCATGGATGGACAGGTGCCCGCCGTACTCCTGCTCGGCGAGCATCTGTCTGGGGGTGCGCAGCGGTCCGCGGATGAAGGTTGGCGTGTCGAATGCCTCGGCCATTCGGTTCTCCTCGGTTGGGGAGAGCGGAGTCTAGCCCGCGATTCCGTGTGCGATGGCGGCGCGTACGGCGGCGCCGGCGCGCTTTCCGGAGACGGCGTCGACGGCGCGGAAGTCGACGTTTCGGCCGCGTTCAACGTACTCGACCCAGTACGGGTAGCCGCAGGGCTCGGAACGAAGCAACCTGCCGCGTTCACGGCGGCGCTTGCCGCGAGCTGCCATCAGCAGGACGCGACGGGCGAAGTCGGCAGCCCGCTCCTCCGCTTCGGCGGGCTGGAGAGCGGGCGGAAGGGTCTCCGGTCCCGGTGCGACTTCGAGACCGTCGAGTCGGATGTGCGCCGCTTGCCCGCTGAGCCGGCAGACGAGAACGGCGAGCTGCTCGCCCGGATCGGGGCCGCCGGCGGGGGTGTGTGTACCCGCGGCAGCTTCCAGCGTCTCGTAGACGACGAGCCAGTGGGGCAGGTACAGGAGCTCGAAGGCCACGGGCCGCTGGCTCCGGAGTCGTCGCAGCCGTCGGCCGGCCAGACGCCGGCGTGCTTCCTCGCCGTCGATCCTCGGCGTGATCGCCGGAGCCGGCTGCGCCGACTCGTTCAGCGCTTTCCCGTCCGTTTCGGGCGGCCGCGGCTGCCGTAGATCATCAGGACGGCCGCGGCCAGCAACAGGGCGGCCCCGGCGGCGGTGCTGAGCGCGAGGTCGATCGTCTCGGTCGCGGCGAAGCCGCCGACGAGAACCGGGATCGACAGCACCGCCAGGAACACGCCGAGGATGCGGGCCGTGGAGCGGTCGCGATCGGTCTGGTTCGGCGTCATGGCGTCAGGGAGGCGACTGGTCAGGCCAGCAGGAGGTAGATCACGAGGTAGGGCACGATGAACAGCGCCGCCCAGATGCGCAGGTCCCGCCACTTGGCGCGATCGGGCGCCCCGCGGAGCACCCAGTCGCGGCTGAGCCGCCACACGGCGACCGCCGGCAGGATGAGCAGAAGGGCCACGGCGACGCGGGCGCTCCAGAGCGGCAAGGCGCCCATCGCGGCGTTGATCGGTCCCATCGCGGCGTCGATCGATCCCAGGACGAACTCGAGGATCGTTCTCATCGCGTATCGCCCTCGTCCTGAAGCCGGGCGACCCGGCTCCGCAGCGCCGCCTGGACCGCCTCGTCACTCCGTACCTCACCCCAGACCAGGCCGCGCAGCCGTTCCGGCGGCTCGGGCGGCGTCAGTCGGCTGACGAGCCAGGTCACGGCGAGGGTAAACGCGAAGGACCACCAGGCGACGAACAGGAACGGTTCCTCGGACGGGAACAGGCCGTCCATCGCCGGGCTGTTGAGCAGGAGACAGAGGCCGACGCCCAGGGTCAGACCGGCGGCGCCGCCGTAGCGGTTCGCTCCCCGCCACAGGATGCCGAGCAGGAGCACGGCCAGGGTCGGCCCCTGGATCAGGGAGAAGACGGTCTGGATCGCGTTGTAGATGTTGCTGAAGCGCTGCTCGATCTCGGGTGCGATGAACGCGGCCGTCAGCAGCAGGATGGCCGAGAGGATCCGGCCGAAGCGCAGCTCCGCGGCGGTCCCGAGCTCCGCGCGGCCCAGGCGCCGGCGCAGGCGGCCGAGCAGGTCGCGGCTCCAGAGGGTCGTCGCCGAGTTCAGGTTGGAGTCGACGCTCGACATCAGCGCCGCCAGAAAGGCCGCGAACATCAGGCCCCGGAGGCCGGGCGGCAGCAACTGGGCGATCAGGCTCGGCACGGCTTCGTCGGCGTTTTGAAGGTCCGGCACGATCAGGATCGCGGCCAGCCCCGGCAGCGCGACGAGCAGCGGGATGAACAGCTTCAGGAAGCCCGCGAGCAGCACGCCGGCCTTCGCATCCCACTCGCTGCGCGCGCCGAGCGCTCGCTGGACCATCGTCTGGTTACCGGTGTAGTAGGCGACAGAGAGCACGATTCCCAGGCCGAGGACGATGCCGGTCCAGGGGAAGGGAGTCGCCGTGTCGTGGGGCAGGTAGAGCGAGAAGTGGTCCGCGTACTGGGCGCCCTGGTTGAGGACGCCGTCTCGCAGCGCCGCCAGCCCGCCGACTTCGTAGAGGGCGCGTGCCACCAGGGCGGCGCCGCCCACGAACATGATGATGAGCTGCAGCACGTCGGTCATCACAACCGCCGCCAGGCCGCCGCTGATCGTGTAGGTGCCGACGATGGCGGTCGTGATCCAGATGGAGAACTGCGGATCCCAGCCGAGCACGGTGCGCATGAGGAGCGCGGTGGCGTGGATCATGATCCCGAGGTTCAGCACCAGGATCACGCCCCAGGCCAGGGCGAGGAAGGTACGCACGCCGTCGCCGTAGCGCCGGCCCAGGAACTCGGGCACGGTGTAGACGCCGCTGCGCCAGTAGAAGGGCACGATCAGGAACGCCGCGATCAGGAGCGCCGGCATCGAGCCGAGCCAGTCGAAGTTCGCCTGGGCGAGTCCGTAGCGGTAGGTGCCGCCGGCGACGGCGATGAAGTCCGTGGCCCCGATGTCGCTGACGACGATCGACATGCCGATCGCCCAGAAAGGCAGGGCGCGGCCGGCCAGCAGGAAGTCGCCGCTGGTCTTGACGTAGCGGCTGAAAGTCGTGCCGATGACCAGGATCCCGGCCAGATAGACGAGGACGATCGCGGTGTCGAGCCCGGAGAGGCCCCAGGTCATGGCGCGTCGCTCTCCACCGTCGCCGCACCGATGGCAGTGGCCGTCCGGAGGTGCCGGAGACTCACCTCGATGTCGCGCTCGGGCGCTCCGGCGGCCTCGGCCGTTTCGTCCTGCTCGACGACGAACAGGCGCACGCCCGCCCCGAGCGCGGCGTCGACGCAGCCTGCGATGTCGACGTCGCCCTCGCCGAGCGGCCGGAACCAGCGCTCGGAAGTTGCGCGTTCGGCCGCCCGCTCCTCGGGCAGTCCGGGGAGCAAGCCGTCCTTCAGGTGGAGGAGTTGCACCCGGTCGCCGAGCTCCCTGATGAGCGCTGCCGGGTCGCAGCCGGCGAGAGCGGCCCAGTACGTGTCCAGTTCCAGGCCCCAGCCGTCGTGGGAGCGGCAGGAAACGAGCGCCCGCAGGCCATCGCGGCCGAGCCTCTCCGGTTGGCCGTCGTCGAACGGGAGCAACTCGAACTCGTGGTTGTGGTACGCGAAGCGGAAGCCGCCGGCCCGGAACCGGTAGCTCCGCAGGTCCAGGCGGCGGCCGAGTTCCAGGTAGTGCGCGCGGCTGCCGTCTCCGCGCTGCTCGGCGTCGAGCCAGGGGCAGACGAGCACCTGGCAGTGCAGTGCGCGGTAGGTGTCCATCACGCCGGCCGGATCCGCGTCCAGCTCGGAGAGCGGCACGTGGGCCGCGAGGAGCCCGAGGCCGCGTTCCGACAGAAGACCGCGGAGGTCCTCGGCCGAGCGCCCCCGGAGGCCGCCGAACCACTCGATTTCGCGGTAGCCGGCCTCCGCCGCCTGATCGAGGGCGGCTTCGAGGTTCTGCTCGGCCTGACGGCGGAGAGTGTAGAGCTGGAGCGCCACCCGGGGGAGGCCGGCCGCGCCTTCCCTCAACGCGGCGGCTCCGGCGGCGCGTCGCCCGACGATTCCTCGATCAGCTCGTGGTGGAGGCCGAAGTAGTACGGCAGAAGGAAGCTGGCGCCGTCGGCGAGGTAGCGGCCCTGGCCGCCGTGGTCGAGCCGCCAGGGGTCGTGGTTCCAGTGGTTGACGAAGCGCTCGTCGATTGGCAGCACGCGGCCGTCCAGCAGGTGGCCGCGAACGCCGCGGCGTTCCTCCTGATTCCGCAGCAGGACGACATCGAGGCGGTGACTGTTGGATAGCCCCCAGTCGAAGCGGTCAAGCGGGTAGAGGACCAGGCTTTCGACGGCGTTATCGAGCGGGTAGTCGCCGCGGCTGTACGCCTCGTCGTCGAAGGCGTCGCGGTAGCCGTTGCCGTCGATGGCCGTGGCGTGGATGAAGTCGAACAGCGGATTGCGCTCGGGCTGCAGGACCCTCCAGTACTGGCGGAGCGAGTGGGCGACGACGCTCCGTGCCGCCTCGTCCCGCTCGTACTTCAGGAGGTGGTAGTAGTTCATGAACGCCATCTCGTCGTCCGACTGGTTGCCGGTGCCGGGGCCGCTCTGGACCTTGGGGTTGCGCAGGTTGGCCAGGTAGGCATGGTCGTCGAGGAGACTTTGGGCGGCGTCGGCGTAGCGCTGCCGGCGGTGGGCGTCGGCCTCGGACCCCGTGTCGCTCATGTGCTCGGCGATCCGCAGGTAGGTCAGGAAGGACAGCGAGTTGAGTCCCCGCTCCTCCCACCAGTCCTGGTCGTAGTTCAGCTGCTCGGGGCCGAAGACGGCCCAGCGGGTGCGCTGCCCGTCATGGTCCACGAGAGCGCCACCGTGGTCGATCAGGTGGTCGACGATCGCGAGCACCGTCTCGCGGACCTCGGCGCGTTCGGTCTCGGTGTCCGCGACCAGGTCGTAGTACAGGCCGTAGAAGAAGAAGTGGCCGTCCAGCTCGTCGGAACTCGTGTCGCTCTTCCAGTACCAGTTGCCGTCGGCGCTTGTGGGCCAGCGGGGGTTGATGACCTTCCACAGGCCGTCCCGCTCTTCCCGCATCCGGCGGTCGCTCTCCAGGCGGCCCTCGTTCGGGTCCGGGCCATCCGTCGGCAGGATGGTGCGCGCCACGAAGCCGGGCTCGGCGGGAGGCGTGCCGCCCTGGGTCACGAGTTGCAGGAAGCGCAGCGCCTCGAACGCCTTGCGTGCGTTCTCGCGAGCTTCCGGCTCGCCGGTGACTGCCCAGCGCAGGCACTCGGCGGCGCCGTACATCGAGGTCCACAGGCCGTCGTTGTCGCTGTCGGACTGGCGGAACGCCGAGTTGTCGCCGGGGCGCTCGAGCGCGACGCCCAGGACGTAGCCGTAGGGCGTCCGCCGGTGGAAGCGGTCGATCGCCTCGTGAAAGCGCTCCGCCTTGCGCCGGAGGGTCATCGGCCGGGAGTGAATGGTGCCGGGGCCCGCGGCGGTCTCGACTCGCACCGTGCCGTCACGATCGACTTCGACCGACAGGACGTGGTCGTGAGGCAGCCAGCGCCGTCCCTGCCGGTACTGCCAGCGGGGCGGGTCGTCTGCCGAGGCGCCAGGGATCAGACGGACGAGACCGCGCGTCGTGCCCGCCCAGATCGAGCCGTCCGGCGCGGCGGCGAGGCTGGTGAAGTCGTTCCAGGGCAGACCGTCGGTGCGGTCGTAGAGCCGCCACTCGCCGGTGATTTCGTCCAGAGAGCCCAGGCCCTGGGGCGACGCGAACCAGAGCCGGCCCTCGTAGTCGAACTCGACCGCTCGCACGTCGACCGGCGCCCAGCTCCGGTCGCCGTCGCGCGGGAACAGGCGCCGCCAGGCAGTCTCGGAGCCGGTCCGCACGTAGAGGCCGTCCGAGGATGCGACGGCGATCTGGATCGCGGCGTCCGTGATGACCTCGCGGACGTCGCCGGGAGCGTCAATGGTGTGGGTAGGGGATGGGGCCGCAGGTGAAACGCCGGCGTCGCCCGTCGGCGGCTCGTACTCCGCGACCTGTTGCAGGAACGGCCCGATGCGGATCGGCAGTTCGGTCTGGGCCGGCAGGGCGAGCGGCGAAAGAAGGGCACTGAGGATCGAGGCTGTCGGCAGATTCACGCCGGAAGACTAGCCTGCGACGGTCGACTCCGCCTTCAGGCCCGAACGGTCCGGACCCCGTACAGTGGAAAGTGCGTGTCGCGCGTGACGACAGTCAGTCCCTCGGCCTGAGCCTGGGCGATCAGGAACCGGTCGAACGGGTCCTTGTGGTGCCGGGGCAGCCGTGCTGCCAGTTCCGCTTGATGGAACGTCAGCGGCAGGTGGGTGAAGCCCTTTTCGTCGACCAGCGCGGCAAGATCGTCGGGCGCCTCCATCTTCCCTTTCAGCCGCTTGACCGTAATCTCCCATGCGGTGACGGCGCTGACAAAGATCTCGTTGCGAGGGTTGGCTATCGCCGCGTGGGTGCCCCTCCGGAGCTTCGAATCGTCCGCAATCCACCACAGGAACGCATGCGTATCGAGCAGCAGACGCTCCACCGTCAGGTCTCGTCCGGGAAGATCTTCGAGTTCATGAGCTCCTCGAAGAGCTCCTCGTCCGGCTCGTCGAAGTCCGGCGCCATCCAGATCTTCCCTTCCAGACCTCCCGGCTTGCGGGGTTCCAGCTTCTCCTCGCGATAGGGCTCGAGCCGCAGGTACGGCTCTCCCGCCTTGGCGATGACGATCTCCTCCCCCTCCCAGGCCAGCTTGCCCAGGCGCGAGAGTTGTGATTTCGCTTCGTGCATGTTCACCTTCATCCGTTTCTCCCCTCCGGAATGCGGCCTGGCTAAGTCTGGCTAAGTCTCGTTCCGCCGTCAAGCAGGCTGGGCGTCTCGCATGGCAAAGTCGCCGCCATGGCCGACGCGCGACTCCGAACCCTCCGCGCCCGTGAGATCGAGGCTCTGCTCGACCTGCTGCAGGGCTGGCCCTTTCCCGACGGCCAGAGTGGCCGTGAGCTCTTCCGCCGCTACATCGAACTCGATCCAGCGTTCGAGCCGCGGAATGTCTGGGTCGCTGAGGATGGCGGCGAGTTGGTGTCGTGCGTACAGATCTTCCCGCGCCGGGTGCGGATTCGCGGTCGGGTGCTGCCCATGGGTGGGATCGGCAGCGTGTTCACCCGACCGGACCACAGGCGTCGCGGCGTGGCCGGCGCCCTGCTCGAGCGGGTGATTGACGCGATGCGTGAAAGAGGGATGGTGCTCTCGTACCTCCTGGCCGAGCGGCTGCGCTGGTACGGACAATACGGCTACCGGCCATGGTCGCGCGGCTGGCGCACGCTGCACTGGCCCGGGCTTGGCGAATTGCTCGCTGGCGGCGCCCGCCGCTACGACCCGGTGGCCGACGCGGGCGAGCTGGAGCGTCTCTGGAGCGTCTATGCCGGCGGCGCCGCCGGCGAGCCGCTCGACGGCATCGTCGACCGCGGCTCCGCCGAGGATTGGCAGGGGAGCTTCAGGCTTGCCGGCACGCCGGAGGAGGACATCTGGATCGCGGACGGCGGATCTCGCGCAGCGGCCTACCTGCGCGTCGCCGACTTCAACGGACGGCTGCGGGCGCTGGAGTGGGGCCGAGAGGCTGACGGCGCCCCGGCCTTGTGCGAGCTGCTGGCCGCTGCCATGACCGGGCGGAGAGTGAAGGCGATCCGGATGCCCCTGATGCGCGACGAGGCTCTGGAAGGCCTGCTGGCGGCCGGCACCCGGATCGACACCCAGCCGGCATGGAACGAAGTGCCGCCCGACGCGACGCCTCCCGCCACCTGGATGGTCCGTAGTCTCGACGACGACGCATTGGCCAAACGGCTGGGTACGGCGAACACCGGCGATCTCCTGGCCCGCTTCCTGCCGCCCGAGCGGTTCGGCTTCTGGGAGGCGGACCGGTTCTAGGAGTGGGCGCTAGGGCCGCTTCACGGAGTAGACCAGGCCGCCCGTGCCCGTTGAGGCTGCGGAACAGCGATCCGCCGCCGAACAGACGTTTCGACCCAAGGTGCCAACCGGTGGTAAGAGTCAGGCATGGCGGAAGAGAACAACGCAGAGCCTAGTCTGTTCGCACGTTCCGTCGTGCTTCGTGTTCCCGGTGTAGAGGCCGTGGGGGTGATCCGGGATCAACCCTGGGGAAACGAGCGCGCGTCCGATTTGTATCGGCCTCCCGGCGCCCCGGAACCGACGCCCGTGGTCGTCTTCGTGACCGGCTTCCCGGATCCCGGATTCCGCGCGTTCGCCGGGTGCGAGTTGAAGGACACGGCGCCAACATCGCTCGTGGGCCCGTCTCCTGGCTGCGTCCGGTCTGGCGGCAGTGACCTACTCCAGCGTGGAGCCGGCGGCGGATGCGGGCGCCGTACTCGACGATCTTCACGAACATGCTGGCGAGCTCGGCATCGACCCGGCGCGTTGCGGTCTCTGCGCGTCGTCCGGCAACGTGCCGAACGCCCTAGCGGTCCTCGGCCACGCGACACGGCTGTCCGTCCGTTGCGCGGCCCTCTGCTACGGCTACATGGTCGATGGCGATGGGTCCACTGCCGTCGCGGATGCGGGCCGACAGTTCGGGTTCGTCGTTCTGGAGATAGCGGTCGACCAGATCCCGCCCCACGTACCGTTGCTGATCGCGCGCGCCGGGCGCCGACGCCAGTCCAGGCCTGAACGACTCGATCGACCGCTTCCTCCGGCGCGCGGAGTCGCAGGGCCTCGAGGTCGAGATGATCGAGCACCCGACCGGTCCTCACGGATTCGACGTGATGGATGACAGCGACGCCTCTCGGATCGTGATCGGGCGTGCTCTGGCCTTTCTCGAAGAGCGATTGCGGGCCTGAGAATTCGATTGGCTCCACGCGACCGAGGTTGATGTCTTGAAACTCGGCGCAAGAGGTATGCAGAGATAGCACGCAGGCATGCGTCTCTTGGCCTGTCGTGCGGTCGATGGAGGTCACATATCCGTTGAAGGCCGCTGCATCACAAGCTCCGGCCTCGTCCGATGCGAAGATCTCATGTACCGTCCTGAGGGCGAGCTGATAAATCAGCGAGTCGTACAGTCGGCGGAGATGAGCGTCGGACAGTAACTTCTCTTTGAGCTCGTCGCGCGCCTGGATGTACCGGACCTCTTGGAGACGGGGGATGTTGTCGAGCGGAGAAAGAGAGTAGGAGATTACGAGCGTTAAGGTCTCCTCCGCGTATGCGAGTTCGAAGGACTGGGGCATCCAGTCGGGATAGCTGGAGGCAGCCAATACTCTCTGACAGTACTCCTCGACTGCTTCTGGATCTTTCGCCTCGTAGCGTAGCCGTTCTTGATCAACGGCGTCGTTTCGCGCCGCCTGAGCGCGGAAGAAGTCCGTGCGACGGGATCGCCAGTCCTCTAGGTCCCGCGCGTGTTGCTTCAGATTGGCTTATCTTCGCTTCCATTGGGGGATCATATCTCTCGGTTGGCGGGCATTCGTTCACGAATTGGGCGGCTAGTGGGCTGTATCGTCAGGTTGTAGACTGATATGCTTCGCTTCATGGCGAATA
>JAODVQ020536717.1:0-47746 GCA_025400075.2 Phenganax stokvisi
GGCATCCAACATCGGTATCGTCGGGAGAGAAAAGTGGTAAAAGACATTCATTTAGATCCCTTGCAGGCGGGGTTTGTAACCCCGCTGTAGAGGCATCCAACATCGGTATCGTCGGGAGAGAAAAGTGGTAAAAGACATTCATTTAGATCCCTTGCAGGCGGGGTTTGTAACCCCGCTGTAGAGGCATCCAACATCGGTATCGTCGGGAGAGAAAAGTGGTAAAAGACATTCATTTAGGTGTAATAGGTGTCGGAAAAATGGGAGGCATCGTCGTCCGGAGTATCGCTGATGTGGTATTCCCCGCAAGGCAAATCTCGGTCACTGACTTAGATAACGTCCTTGTAGAGCAACTCTGCGACGAAAAAGGCACCAACGACGCAGGCAACATCGCGAACTTGGTAGAAAAAACAGACATCATTTTCTGTGCGGTGCCACCCTCAGCCGTCCCAAGCATTCTACCGCAAGTCGCACGCCACTTGTCAACACCACAATGGCTCATCAGCATCGCAGCCGGTGTCACGACCTCAACGCTCGAATCTTATTTTGACACGACACCACCCATCATACGGGTGATGCCGAATATTGCCGCATCTGTCGGTGCTGCAGTATCGGTGTTAACAGCAGGCACGCAAGCGAATACCGAACACCTTAAAATCGCGCAGCAAATCTTTAACGCCTGTGGGACCTCTTTAGTCATGGAGGAACGGCATCTCGATGCCGTCACGGGATTAAGTGGTAGCGGACCGGCTTATGTCGCACTCATCATCGAAGCACTCGCCGATGGCGGAGTCCATGTCGGACTCCCACGAACAGATGCCCAACAACTCGCAATCCATACAGTTTTAGGCGCAGCAAAGATGTTAGCTGAAACACAAGAACATCCAGCGGTTCTCAAGAATCGTGTTACTACACCCGGTGGGACAACCGCCGCCGGACTTCACGCTTTGGAATATGGAGGTCTGCGTGCAACGCTCACTGAAGCCGTTCTGGCTGCAACAAAACGAGCGAAAGAACTCGGAGGCCAGTAACCAGTTAAAAGAGGACTCTTCTACTGGTAACTGGCAACTTTAAAAACAGAAACTATGCCTATACATAACCTCACTCGGTTCATCGCTCAACTGCTTGACATTTATGCACTCGTTGTCTTCGCAAACGCACTGCTTTCTTGGTTCGTTTTCGGTACCAAAAATTCGAGCATCAGACAAATCTATTGGTTCACAAGTCGCATCGTCGATCCGGTTCTAAGCCCGATTCGTAACGCACTCGCACCAATATCTCGCAACTTCGGTATCGACATTTCACCTTTCATACTCATTATTCTTTTACAGATTCTGGCTCGGATGCTTAGGTGATAAATTGACGAATACACCGAATACGCTGAGAGGCGACGCACACAAAAACACAACCCGCTCTAATTAACAGGCGGTTTACAAGCAACCCTACAAAATATGAGAAAACAAGACGCTCCCGCAAAAAATACAACGCGTAAACGCGGTGAAACCCAGAAAATGGAAGAGAATCCCGAATTGATGGATCGGACATCGGAAAACGCCGTTCTGGAAACTTGGGAAAACGCCAATGTTTTCCCGATCGCCAACAAGAAAACGAAGTCGACAGGCCGCACCGCGTTGAAACCAAATGCGCAGCACCACGCCTCTCAACCGGAAACTTACGTCCTCCGAGAAATTCCGACTTCCGTCGATACACTCACACACGATACACTCTGTAGGAAAATCTCTCAAGACATCTTCCTCAAAGCGTCTCTCATGCAGGGGCATCACGTCGTACACGTACCCGCATGGGAAACCTATCCCTTCTGGATTGAAGAAGCGGTTATCTCAGATGCAAACGCTAAATCGCCACTCAAACCCTCTGTCCTTCGTAAACGGTGTCGCGCGCGGCACAAGCAGGTATTAGAAATCCAGAAACAGAAACTCCATCAACTCGGTATCTTTGCCGATTGGGCAGCCTCGCAAAAAACCCTCGAATCGCGCCAAGAGGCAAGACTTATCGCACTCATAAGCAGGCTCCGGGATTCCGACTACCTACACGACTTACCGCAATTGAGTCCATGGTGCCCGAAATGCGCAGCACCGCTCAACGAAACGAACCTCTTACGGATGCCGACACACGTCTTGAACGGCTACATCAAGTTCCCATTCAGCTTAGGATTGGAAGAATTTGGGGTCGATGTCTCTTTTTGCATCCAGATACAACATCTCTGGGAGATAGCCGGCACCATTGAACTCGGAATTACGAGCGACACAACTTACCTACTCACCCAAAACGACGACGAATATCTACTTTTCGCAGCACCACAATTTGAACACTATTGCAAAAATCTCACCAAGGGAAGCACGCAACCCGAATTCGTTAAAGAGATTGACGCGACCGAACTCACACAATACGTCGTAGCACATCCGATCTTCCCGTCAAAAGAGTTAAGTATTACGCTCATACCTGAATCCGTTGTCGCAGAAACCACTGACGAATTAACACACTTCCTGAAATCCGGCGTTATCCCCCTAAATCCAGCACATCATCAACTCAGCTACGATATCGCACAAGCTTTAGAGATAAATGCGATACCTATCTTTGATGAGACAGGGAAATTCACCGAAGAAGCCGGGCAATTGTGTGGCCTCTATCTCTTTGATGCCGAAAAGTTTATTGTCCCACAACTCGAAAAATACGGATACCTCCTAAAAACGAACAACGATGAGATGCATGAATCCCACTGCCCCCGCTGTAAGGAATGCGCCGTTTTTCGTCCATGCTCTAAATGGGTGTTCTCTATCTCAAAAAACCGAGACACCGCCGATGCTCTCAAAGCAGAAGAATATTGGGATAATTACGGCGAAACTGAACATAAACGGATCCGTGATGTCCGAAAAGTCGTACATAATTTCAGAGACTTACAAGTCTCAACACAACGCCAATGGGGAATGCCACTCCCAATCCTCCTTTGTGACCAGTGTGATGAACCGCTCACAGATAAAAATACACTCGCAGCAATCCGTAACTCCATCCAACGCAGCTTTGAATTCTGGTTCGGATTAAGCATTGAAGAACTCTTGCCTGCCGATACGCGATGCTCAAACTGTAACTCATCCGATTTCCGAAAAGAGGCAACCCTTATCGACAGCCATTTCGCCAATCTACTTCAAATTATTGATAACTCCGATTTCAAGAAACCGCCCGGCGGACACACCAGTCTCATGTTTGTCCCACAAACGAGCATTGACGATTATGAATGGACAAAATGGCTCGCTGAGATCAGTGTCATCTCCGCCGCACTGAGCAGAAGTCGCCCGATTAAAGAAAGTCAACCCTTTAAGCAACTAAAACTTAAAACATTACCCAAAATTAATAGCGATATCCAAATTGAAGACGCATTTCTCAACAAATATCCAGCGGACGTGCTACGCCTCGTCGCTATAACACCCAACAGTAACACAAAACAGATGAAAATCGAACAGCTCGAAGAACTTGCCAAAAACCAACGCACACAATACCAGCAGCTCCACGCGCGCTTTGATGAGATAAGCAATTATCTCTATCCGCTCTTACTTGATTCTCACCCAGAAGTCCATAAAGAAGCACAACATTCCACCGACAGTGATGAAGATGAACCAGAGATTGAAACAGGTTTCGCAAGCGCACCAACCGATATGGATATCGAGACATCAGGAACAGAACAGACAGTACCCACGACAACCTATAAGACCTCTCACATCGATGCCCTGGCAATAAACGTTACCGAGCGGCTTTTGCAGGAGATTCAGCACGCATATCAAGCCGGGAATTTTCACGAAATGTGGAAAATGTTAACCAACTTCTGTCAAGACGATCTGCACTTTTATGTCCGCACCTTTGAATCCCGTCCAACGAAAACGCTCCACGCAGCACAGATGACGCTTTCACACATAACTACCACACTCCTACAACGGCTGGCACCCTTAACGCCGTTTTTAGCCGAACATTTCTATCGACGCACTTCTATAGACGGTGTAAATGGAAACCATAGTATTTTTCAAAGAAAATGGCACGATCTCTCACACCTAACCGCAAACAGTTCGATGCCTTCCAACATAAAGAATGACAATGCAAAAACCGAATGGGAGGCATTCAAAAATGAATACGAACCAAGCACCTAAAAAAAATACATGGCAAAATGTTATCCCCTTAATTTGTGTGGCGTTCCCTGTCTTAATACTCGATTGGGGAACCAAACGACTCGTACAGATGTATATCACACAAGTAACGGAGATCATCCCGATTATTCCCGGTTTCTTCAACCTACGACACGACAGGAACACCGGCGCAGCTTTCGGCGTACTCGCAGGACATCGAGTCTTGCTCATTATCATTACTGTTGTCGCACTGATCTTCATCTTTACCTATTATCTCCGATATAGGGAGAGCCGATGGATGCAGGTCGCACTCGGGTTTCTACTCGGCGGGGCTGTCGGGAACTTCATTGACAGAATATTTTTGGGCGAAGTGATTGATTTCCTTCAGTTCGGTATTGCCAGTAAAGGAGTCTTTTGGCCCACTTTTAACGTCGCTGATATTTCTGTCTGTATAGGAGCAGGCATGCTTATTGTCTACCTGTTCCAAAATCGCAACCAACACCAAGAAACTTGACACATCCTGTCCACAGTACATATTCACTGAATCCTATACGTCCGGTGAACAGCCAACACTGTTCTGCATTTATGGAGAAGACCTGTGTATAAATTTAGCACCCGATTGCTCTTGATAAGTTTAGTTTCCCTTTCTTGGGCAACCTCCCAAGCGACAGCACAATTTCAGGCAGAACCGCCAGAACACGAACACCCTGCCGACTATAGCGAAAGCGCATTACGGCGATTTGAGATTATTACGCTCAGTTCGCTACCGTTCACCGCTATTCACAGTTACATCGCTGTCAGAGGCATAAAGATGTATCGTGAAAATTTGTTCGCGCCCGAATTGACACCACAGGACTATCGCATCGTTGGGATCGGTGCCGTTTCGTTGTCGCTCTTCATCGGCGTATGGGATTGGCTAAATACAAGGAATGTTGACCGATCCGCACCACGCGTGCCAGAACCCAAAGAACCGCCAACTGAAGAACAAGACCCTGAAGGAACCATCGCTCGCTTATCCAAAACAGACCTATACGTAGCAAGGTACAGACAGTTGTCACGAGAAGCCACCCTAAACAATAGACTCAACAGATGGGCAAACGAACCCGCTACCGGTTTAGCAATACCGCTCCTTCATATCCGTTTCTAAGATAGCCATCAGCAATTAGCGGTCAGGTATCAGCAAGAGAACTCTGATTTATCAGAAAATCTTTTTCCTGAAGATTTCCTCCGGTTTCCGGTAGCCACTCTTCTGAAAGCCGATAGCCAATGGCTGATAGCCGAGTTAAAAAATGCGTATTCTTTTTATGGGAACCAGTGAGTTCGCCGTTCCGGCACTCAAGGAACTCATCACTCACAAATTTGAACTCATCGGTGTCGTCACACAACCCGACCGACCCAGCGGACGTGGAAAACGTCTAAGTCCGCCGCCCGTTAAAGTCGTCGCTGTGGAACATAAACTGCCGATTTACCAACCCGAAAAAGTGAGAACACCGAAATTTGTACGCACCCTTGAACGTCTCGCACCCGATGTAACTGTCGTCGCTGCATTCGGGCAACTCTTACCACAAACCGTTTTAGACATCCCACCCTGCGGAACCATCAATTTGCACCCGTCTCTACTACCGAAATACAGAGGTGCAGCACCGATCCAATGGGCATTGATCAACGGTGAAATCGAAACAGGTGTGACACTCATGCGACTCGACGCAGGCGAGGATACAGGCGATATTATCTCTGCCGTCCGCATCCAGATACGAAATGAGGATACCGCCTTCACATTGACAGAACAATTGGCACAACTCGGTGCTAAACAACTCGTCAAATGCCTGTCCGAAATGCCGGGCGACACACCGCCGCCAGCAACACCACAGAACAACGTAGAGGCAACGCACGCACCACGACTGACAAAAGAGATCGGACACATTAACTGGCATCAACCCGCAACAACAATTTACAATCTCATCAGAGGCACCGCAATCTGGCCCGGCGCATATACCTTCTTCCGAGACAATCTCAGACTCAAGGTTATCGACTCTCGACCGTTCCCACAGACGCTCGATGCGCTGCCGGGGACACTCGAAATCGTCGAAAAACGGAAACTACTCGTCGCAACACCTGACGGCGCACTCCAACTGTTGAAAATCCAACCCGCAACTAAGAAGGCTATGGAAGCAGGCGATTTCATTAACGGATACCAAGTCCAGACCGGCGAACAACTTTTAACGGCATCATCATGAATCAAATTAATAATATCCTATTTGCTGTCGTCAAGGTTTTACTCTACTTCTTAATTCTGGCTGGTATCATCGGCGTACTAACCGTTTTCGTGGTCATCCCAGCATGGGTTCGGACAGAAGAGGTCCTTGTACCCAACATTATCGGTAAGACCTACTATGAAGCTGTCCCAATCCTCAATAAAGCCGGACTTCGACCCGCAAAAGAGATTCACGAGGCAAGTAGTGAGGTGCCAAAAGGCGAAATCATCGCACAAGACCCAGAGCCGAACTTTAGAATCAAACACCACCAACCTGTCACGATCACTGTCAGCATAGGCGTGGAATTGGCTCCGGTGCCCTCTGTTATCGGAAAGTCTCAGGATGCCGCTATTGAGACGCTCAGAACTGCCGGCTTCCAGCCAAATCAGATCGCCAGCGTCCATTCCGAAATCTATCTACAAGATATCGTCATCGCGCAGACCCCACCAGAAGGGGGGGGTCAACGTCGTGGAACCCGTGTCAACCTTTTAGTCAGTCAAGGTCCGACACCAAAATCTATACAACTCCCAAATTTCCAAGAACAACCCGCTACGGAAGTCCTTGTCGCCTTAGAAGCAGCCGGACTCAATGTTGAAACCGTATATAGTTCGCATCCGAGGATCCCTGAAGGTGTGGTTATCGCACACAAACCTGCAGGCGACGTACTCGTAAAAACCGGAGACCTCATCCTTCTCGAAATTAGCGGGCAAGAATCTGTCGAAAATGTCGGGAGACGGCTCCCCTTCCAGTACCACGTCACTGAAGCAGAAAATCGAAACCTCTCACGTCACGTCAAAATTATTATCACCGATGATTCAGGTGAACGCACCGTAATCGATCAATTATACGCACCGGGCGCAGTGATTGACCTTGAACGCAAAGGTTTACATATCTTCGGACAAACACAAGTGATCGTCTTTGAGAATAACGAAAAATTACTCGAAAAACTCTATAAATAGAGCAGTCCCGAAGGAGACTCCAGATTCCAAACCCTAAAATCGCACCCTCACTCCTCGCCGCAGATTTCAGCCGTTTTGGAGATGAAGTAAAACGGATGGTCGATGCCGGCGCGGATATGCTTCATTTTGATGTTATGGACGGTGAATTTGTGCCAAACTTCGCTATCAGTCCGCCGCTCATCGCTGCCGTCCGTCAAATAACCGAAGTCCCATTCGATGTCCATATCATGGTGAACCACCCACTCCGCTATATCAACGCACTCGCCGAAGCAGGCGCAGATTTCATTACCTTTCACATTGAAAGCAATGATTCACCTAACGAAGTCATTTCAGCGATTAAGGCACACGGTATTAAACCGGGCTTAGCATTTTCACCCAAAACATCTACCACTGCAGTCATTCCGCACCTTTCAGGTATTGACTTGGTACTACCGATGAGTGTTGAACCCGGATTCGGCGGGCAAGCCTTCCAAACGAACACATTCGAGAAAATAGCCGAGTTGCATCAAATTACGACTGTAGGAGCGAGGTCCCCTCGCCCGCTTGACATCTCTATTGATGGCGGCTTAACCACAGAAATCGCACCGCATGCTATCCGTGAAGGCGCGACAATTCTCGTCGCCGGCACCGCGATATTCCGTAGCCAACAACCAGAGGCAGTCATCGAAAAACTCCGCACGGGTACGGCCTGATGCACACCTTTTATGTTCCAACGCCTCAGATACACACCGATACTGCCATCATCACCGATGCAGAGCACCATCATCTCCGCAATGTTCTCCGTATAACATCCGGCGAGACTGTCCGAATCATTGATGGACAAGGCAATGTCTATACCGCAGAAGTACGCCATGTAGGCACAAAAAACGCTTCAAGTGAAACCCGGATTCTCAGCCATGAATTTCACCCAAGTGCCCCACCTTCGATGACGCTCTTCCAAGGACTTCCGAAAAACGATAAAATGGCGTTAATCCTTCAAAAGACAACTGAAATCGGTGTCACACAGATCGTACCCTTACGGACAGAATACGCCTTACAAAAACCGGGTTTCCAAAACCGGTATGAACGATGGCACCGTGTCGTCATCGCTGCGACAAAACAGTGTAAACGCGCCTGGCTCCCTGAACTCTGTGAACCACAGACTTATGAGGCATCTCTCACACAACTCCACAAATTCTCACTCCGCCTAATTCTCACTCCACGCCTTGCCCAGGATCCGCCTCCACAACATATTAAGACAGTTTTGCGGGAAACTCCACAACCCACATCTATCGCACTCTTTGTTGGACCCGAAGGCGGTTTTTCGGATCAAGAAGTCACCGCCGCAATTGAAAACGCGTGTATCCCCGTAACACTCGGCACAAACATCTTACGCACAGAAACCTCCGCGATTATGGCAGTTGCCGTCACTGCCTATGAATACCAACTGTGAATCGTAGCACAAACTGTATGAAGTTTAAGAAAATATTTCGGTAATTCTATATTTTCCCCAGGCCCGGTAGGTTCGGTTTCCAACCGAACCGGACTGTCCAAGAAATTACCGAATTAATAAATTAATCTTCATTTAGTTTGTGGCGTAGACAACCGAACCTCTTTGCTAACCGCTAACGACTGATGGCTGGTCACCTTAAAAAAATTGTTGACAAACTTCTACGCTTTTTGTAAAATTTCCCATTATGGATGCAAAAGAACTCACCAAAACCCTCATTGGGTATAACACAGTCAGTCCCCTCAGCAATGTTGAGGTCATGGATTTTCTGACCGAAATACTAAAAGCCGCAGATTGTGAAGTCGAACGCGTCGAATACAGGGACCCCGCAGGTGTGCTAAAGGTGAACCTCATCGGACGTAAAGGACCGGTGAACGGTGAACGCGGATTGGCACTCCTCGGACACATAGATACTGTTCCAGCTATCGGATGGTCAATGGACCCGTTTGAGGCACGGATCGCTGATGGAAAGATGTACGGTAGGGGCAGCTGCGATATGAAAGGCAGCGTCGCCTGTATGATTGAAGTCGCATCGCACTACGCAGCATCAGAACTCGGGGCACCCCTCTACGTCGTGATTACCGCTGATGAAGAGGTCGGATATTTCGGCGCAAGAGCCGTCGCGGAAAAATCGGAGCTGTTCAAAAAACACGGGTTCCCACAATACGGGGTCGTAGGTGAACCCACGGAACTGCACGCCGTATACGCACACAAGGGTGCTGTCCGCTTTACCGTTACCGCGCACGGACGCTCAGCACATAGCAGCACCGGCGAAGGCGATAACGCGAATCTCAAGCTAATTCCGTTCCTCGCAGAGATGCACGACATATATCACGAATTGACAAGCGATACCCGATATTTCAACGACGAATTCACGCCACCTTTCACCGATTGGAACATCACAATCAGCGATGGCGAATGTGCTGCAAACATCACTTCACCTTTGAGTGTCTGTAGCATTAACTATCGCCCGATGCCGGGAGACGATCCGCACGTCTGGATAGACCGCGCACGCGAATCCGCTGAAAAACACGACTTGATATTTGATCTCTATATCGACGCGCCACCCGTACGCACGCCACCAGATGCGGAAATCATCCAAGCAGCACTCGAAATTACCGGTGAAGACAGACCTCAGACGGTCGCCTATAGCACCGATGCTGCGGTCTTCGCACAGCACATGGAGACCGTCATCATCGGACCGGGAAGCATTCTGCAGGCACATACCGTCGATGAGTGGATGGCACTGGATCAGTTCCCGCAGGCAATCGCAATCTTTAGTCGGTTTGTGGATCGGTTTTGCGTGGCTTAAGCGCATCGAAATAGACGGCATCCGGTTTCACCCATTCCGTTTCGCCGTCTGCCCAGACTTCACGCTTCCAGATCGGGACAATCTGCTTGAGGCGGTCCATCGCATATTTACACGCCTCAAAACCGTCCTTGCGATGCGGGGATGCGACTGCGACCGCTACACTTACCTCGCCGATCTCTAACTTTCCGACGCGGTGGACCATCGCAACGCGATCAATTCCCCATTTGTCCGAGATTTCCTGTGCAATTTCTGCCATCTTCTTTTCTGCCATCGGTGGGTACGCCTCATATTCGAGACATTTGACAGGTCTACCGTCGGTATTATTACGGACAGTGCCAAAAAATAACACCACCGCGCCAGCATCCGGACCCTCCACAGCTTCGCGCACCGCCTCGCCTGTGATAACATCCGTTGTGATTTTAAACATCGCAACCCCCTGTTACCGGCGGAATCAGAGCCACCTCGTCACCCTCTACGAGTTCAGTGTTCTCCGTGGCGTATTCCCAATTGACAGACATCTGCATCACTTCATAAAACTCAGCGATCTCGGGCCACTCTTCCTCAAGTCGCTGTAAGATCGTTTTCACAGTGGCACCTTCTGGAAGTTCCATCTCTTCTTCCGATTTATCTAACATCTCGTGGCACACGGCAAAATATTTAACTGTAACTTTCATAACGATTCCCTTTCAACAAAATTTTTAGCGGTTAACAGCATCTAAACTCCACAAAAAGTATAACACAAAAACCGTTATTCTGAAAACCGAAAACTATAGTAAAACCGGAAAATAATGCAACACTCTAAAAAACATACCTCCTCGTTGCAGGCGGGGTTTGGAACCCCGCCTTACACAGATGTCTCGTTAATTGTAGGTTTTGCTATAAAAATTAAAATTAAGTTGCTTTTTATTATCGATTCTGATAGAATAAGAAAAATTGTGTCGTCAATATGAGTCATCTATTTTGGATAAGACTTGCGCATGCTGCTTTTTTGTAGCATAAACTTCCAGTTTGTGCTACCAGAACGCTGGGTTTTCCGAAAATTCTCATTAACAGAACAGGCTGCAGTCAAAATTGCGTAAGTCCTTTTGGAGATAAGGCAGGAGGTAAATTATGAGACCGAAAGCGATCTGTTATCTAATCATCATGCTACTCATCACCGGTATGATTGCCTGTGGTGGAGATGATGAAGACTCCGAACCGACCGAGCCAGAAACCTCAACCACTACACCTTCGCAACCCACGAAACCGACAGCAACTCTCGAAAGGAATATTGACTTCGCTGCTGAAGAAGAAGCCATCCGAGAACTCTACGACAGATACACAACAGCACACGGCGATCAAGATGTTGATGTCCTTGCCGATGTTTGGTTCAAAAGCGAATCAGACGACGTTTTTACCGCATGGACCTTCTGGGCTGGCACTTTTGAACGGAACAACGGATGGAAAGCCGTAACGTCGGCATGGGAGGGTATCTTCCGACTCCGACAAGGCGCAGTGACAGTTGACATCGCCTACATCGCTATTGACAGCAGAGGAAAAGAAGCCGTCTTACGCGGCGCATATCGCTGGGGTGGACTGCAAGGAGACCTCATTTCCGCACTCCAAAAAGATGGGAGCGACTGGAAAATCCGAGCTATTGATTACACCGGCGGAAACAACGGAAAACAGGTCGAAGACCTCAATAAGCCTGCCTATACCTTCGGAGAGATTGAAGAAGAATAAAATTAACTTGTAGGAGGGGTTTCTAACCCCGACCTTTTTAACTTCGCGAAAAATGGACAAACTCATTCTCAAAGGCATTCGATTCCATGGCCACCACGGTGTCCCTGAAGAAGAGCGACAGGTCGGTGGCCATTACGAAGTGGATGCAACTTTACACTGTCAACTTATCAATCCGGGTAATACCGATGCACTCACAGACACAGTCGATTACGCCGAAGTCGTTTCACGCATCATTGAGATCGGCACACAGCAGTCGTTCCAACTCATCGAGGCACTCGCCGAAAAGATGGCGACCACAATTTTAGAACAATTCGCAGTCGATGCGGTACATCTCATCGTCAAGAAACTGCGACCACCGATAGAACAACCGATTGACTATTTCGCCGTTGAAATTTTCCGTCATGCATAGATTCTGTACCCTCATCTATCTCCTTTTAACGACAACTCTCATCGCGCAAGCCGGTGGCAAAAAAGATGTCCTGTTTCCCGACCTGACACCGGGCATCCATATCTACCGCTACACCTGGGATGTCGAAACGTGTGTGCTTTACGTCGCCGAGATGTCGCGCAACGAACCGACACTCCACTTTGAGGTCGCACTCGCAAACGCACAAGTCTTAGGAAAAGAGACCGTCCGTTCTATGGCGAACCGCCGCAACCAACGCGGTGACCGACGCGTCGTTGTCGCTGTCAACGGCGGGTTCGGTGTACTCGGAGATATGCGAGGCTACGGCGGCGTATTAGAAAACTTACATATCCAAGACGGCGAACTCATCACGCAACCCACCGATACCGAAGCATGTTTCGGCGTAACCGAGTCCGGCGAATTTTTGAGTTCCACCGTACAAATGGAAGCCAGCATCCAAATCGGCGAGCGGACATTACCCCTCGGTTGTGTGAATCAGCGGCGGCTTGACGGCTGTCAGGTAACGCTTTACACACCCCGCCTCGGTGAATCGACACGCACCAACCGGCGTCGCGGCAAAGAGGTCATCATCAGTGGACTTCCACTCCCATTGACACCTCACTACGAGCACACTTACCGCGTCGAAAATGTCCTCAGCGACGGAAATAGCCTAATTCCGAAAGACGGCGCGATCCTCTGGTTTAACGCACGCCTGAGAGACCCCGCAGTCTCTGCGTTCAGCACTGGCGCGAGCGGCAAACTCACACTCTCACTCTCGCCACCCGAATGGAACAACGTCCAACACGCTATCGGCGGACGACTCCGACTCCTCAAAGATGGAGAGATTAATCAGACAATCGCGGAGATGCACAACGCCGAAAAAAAGCATACCCCAGGCAAACGCTCACCTGTACTAAATCTGAGCCATGAACCCCGAACAGCACTCGGTTACAACGCAGATACACTCTTTCTGGTCGTCGCAGACGGACGGCAACCGAAGTATAGCACCGGTCTAACGCTCTATGAACTCGCCAGTATCCTCAGTGAACTCGGCGCAACGGAAGCCATTAATCTGGATGGCGGCTCCTCCAGTACCTTCGTCGTCAACGACACCGTCGTCAACAAACCCTCCGGTCAACAGGAGCGAGAGGTGCTAAACGCCGTTTTTATCACAGCAGATACACCGTAGGGGCGAGCTACAATCCCGATTTTCCACAGGCCGGTAGGTTCGGTTTGCAACCGAACCGGACTGCCCAAGAAATTACCGAATTAATATTTTAATCTTCATGCAACCGAAACCGGATTTACACGGAAACCTTGAAAACTTCAGAACTGGCAATATACGATCTTGGAGATTTATTGTGAAAATCTATTTTAGCGTAATGAACCGGTTGACGATATTTCTATCACTCCTATTTTGCCACATTTCAGCCGTTGACGCAGCAGAACTCCCAAAACTGCTGAAAGCAACCCCACTCTCCCAAACCGCAATCCAATTGCAATTCGGCGGAGAATTGCAAGCAGAGACCGCCGAAGATATTAATAATTACCAAATCGCACCAGATGTCCAAATCGAATACGCGCTGCTCGACCAACGAGGCAACCGCGTCTTATTGATGACGACACCACTAAAAGTAGAAAAAACCTATCGTCTCACGCTCCCAAACTTACAAACCGGAATCACAATTACACTCCCACCTACAAACGAGATAACCTTCGGCGCAGGCGATGCCGTCACCTTCTCTGGTGGTTTGCAGGATACCGCGCTCTTGGTAAGCAAAGATAGAAAGACGCGAAACAACAACGTCGGTGCCGAACCGACGCTCCGCTGTGATCCGACAGGAAGCGTCTTCTTCGTCGCCTTTGATCTGTTTGACGCATTTGAAGATATGGGAATCCGTGAACCGTCCCAAGTCTTAGCAGCGACGATAAGCCTACATGTCCAGCAGTGTGAAACCGACGCTGCGCAGACCATCCTCTACCGCCGCGTCCTGCTTCCGTGGAGAGAGGGCAGAGGCACATCAACGCGTGCCGAAGACAACGAACTCACATACAACAGCGCGTTGCATCGCGAACTCCCGTGGAACAGACCGCCGGCGCAAGCCATGCTATCAGGCATAGACGGCGACACCGAGAGCGACTACAACGGTTCCGAGGATGTCGCCCATCGCATAGACGGCACGCACGAAATTCAGGGCGCGGGCAAACATTATGAATTCAGAAACGAGCTCCTCACCGATGCCATCCGCTTTTGGGTCGCAAATCCCGACTACAACTACGGCTACCTCTTCGCCTTACAGGACGGCGATGTACCCATCATCTTCACCTCAAAAGAAGCAACCGACGAAAACCTACGCCCACTCTTAACAATTCGCTACCGGACCCAATCCGAAGAGGAAACTACACCGCACTGATTTCAATATTATTCAGGAGGAAACCATGGAACGCCCTTCTATTTTTGAACACTTTGCAGCAGAAGCACTACAACAAGGCATCGAAAAAGGTGCCAGAGAACGCGCCCTGAAAGACATTCTTGAGGTGCTTGAGCTCCGACTAAAGCCTTACGCAGCGACTGTCTTCAAACCTACACTTGAGACTATCGTGGACTTAGATAGACTCGCACAATTGCATCGCGCCGCGATTCTTGCAGAAACGCTCGACGACTTCGCACAGACGCTAACAGAAAATAGCGATTGATATATCTATGCGCATCCACTTCTCTATCAAATATACTTCCGCAGATGCACCAAAGTCCGCTCCACCGCGCCCAGATTCTCCTCAATCAATTGCTTGCCAATACCGCCTGCTGTCGTCCGCGCATCCGCATCGTTTAACCATATCGTAATAGCATCTCCCAATTCTTGCTCAGTCCGAACCAATTTCGCACCACCGCGATCTACCAACAGAGATGCCTCGTGTGCATTCTGGATCGTCGGACCGAAAATTACAGGCTTCGCCATCGCAGCCGGTTCCATCACATTGTGAACACTCCCGCGGAAACTCCCGCCAACAAACGCAATATCCGCCAACCGATACAACTTCGCAAGCAGTCCCACAGTATCAACAATGAGCACATCCACTGCCGACACATCCACTTCAGGCGTGAGTTCAGAAAAACAGAGATATTCCAATCGCTCGCGCACCAAATGTCCACGAATCTCCTTGATCCGTTCAGGTGTCGGTTCGTGCGGAACCAGGATCAGATGCGGATGCTTATCGCGTCCGTTTTTCCGTAGTGCCTGATACGCTGGCAACAGCACCCGCTCATCTTCTGTGTATGTGCTGCCAGCGATGAGAATAGGACGTTTTAGGTTTCCCTGTCCCGGAAAAAATTCGGCATCAGGTTCAACAGAGATTGCCCGTCGGTAAACCTGTTCGTAGCGCGTATCCCCCGTAACAACAATCTCGTGTTCCGGTGAGCAGAGTTCCTGAAAACGCGCCGCATCCGCTTCCGAGATTGCACAATGCACGCCGATATGTCGGTGCACACTCCGAAAAAACGGTCTCGCAAAACTGGACAACCGTTTCGATTCGGCGTGCAACGTGCCAGCAACCACAATAATCGGAATCTCATGTTTGAAGGCTTTCCAGACAAGGTTGGGCCAAATATCGAATTTGGAAAAGACGATCAACGCCGGTTCAATGAGATGTATTAAACGCTCAGTGTTACGCGGTGTGTCTAAAGGTAGGTAAACGGCAGCGTCGGCATAAGGATAGGATTTTGCATTCGGCGCAACAGACGGAGAAAAAAAGGTTAAAACAATTCGCGTCTCTGCGTAAATCGCTTCAATAAGCGGTTTCGCTTGCTCGAACTCACCGACAGAGGTGAAATGGAACCACGCCGTTTTCTCTAAATCGCGCGCCCGCCGGAGTTGGTCAACCAGCGCCATGAATACCCGTCTCCGCCCTTCGATGCCTTCTCGGATTTTAGGGCTGCAGCACCCGGCGGAGTGAAAACCGATGAACATCGCTGGGACAGCGAAGGCGTTATAAACAAATTTCCAAAGCATAGTGAAACGTAGAGCGGCAGGAAAATTATAGTAGATCTTGGAATTACCTATACACTTGTCCCTTACCAGAACGGTGTTTGTAGTAGGGAAACCATTCATTGCCCGTCGTTTCAAAATGTGTGCAAATAATTATGGGCTCTACTATAAAAAATGGAAGGGGAGAACGGAACGGCAATCCCGAAACTTCCAACCTTCCATTTCAAGGGCAGCGATTTACAGAACATCTAAGATTTTCTTTTTAAGTGCATCTTTAGGCATCGCACCGACAATCTGCCCCGCAACTTTCCCTTCTTTGAATACCAGCAGTGTCGGTATACTCCGAACGTTATATTGCATCGCCGTCTGGCGATTATCGTCAACATTGACTTTCCCAACTTTGAAGGTCTCTGAATTTTCCCCAGCGAGTTCTTCTAAGATCGGCGCAATCATTTTGCACGGACCGCACCACTCTGCCCAAAAATCAACAACAACAGGTGTGTCTGATGTCAGCACCATCCCTTCAAACGTATCGTCGCTAATTTCAAACGTATTCCCAGCCATGATAACTCCTTTTATAGTTTGTGAAAAAGTAATAGCTATACCAAAAATCCTTTGATAAATGCATCAACCTCTTAATATGATACCCTATTTTATGAAAAATTGCCAATCAATTTTTTATTCGCCGATTAAATTTCTGATCTCTGTTTTTTTCGCTTGATAAAAAATGCGAAATATGATATATTGTCAAAATTAAACGATGGCAAATTATCCGATCGAAACGATGAATATCACTTTCACAGTCCAAATTTACAATTGATTGAAGGAGGCACCGCATGCCTGATAAAGAGAAAAAACAGGGGACGAACATCTCCCGCCGGAACTTCTTGAAAGGTGTAGGGACCGGGACTGTCGCCGCGACCGTCGCACCCAGCGTCTTGATCGGCAGCGAAAAAGCGGCTGACGCGCAAACAGGGGATGCCGTTGCCAGTGCAACAATTCAACTCGATATCAACGGTAAACCATATCAAGTTGAGGTCGAAGCACGCACAACCCTCTTAACTGTCTTACGCGACGGAATGGATACAAGCGGAACAAACATTGACTTAACCGGTGCCAAACTGATCTGCGACCGAGGTGAATGTGGCGGCTGTACCGTCATGGTGGACGGCAAAACCGTCTACGCCTGTATGATGCTCGCTATCGACGCACAAGGCAAACAGATAACAACCGTCGAAGGATTAGCAGACGGAGACGAACTGCACCCCGTCCAAGAAGCATTTATCCAACACGACGCACTGATGTGCGGGTTCTGCACACCCGGCTTCGTCGTCTCATCCGCAGCACTGTTGAGCGAAAATACAAAACCGACACTTGAAGAGATCAAAGTCGGGCTGTCCGGAAATACATGTCGCTGCGGCACCTATCCGTTCATCTTTGATGCTGTCAAGACCGCATCCAAGAAGATGTAATTCCTATCGCTGGTATTGAAAGCAAGCCTCGGCTTGCCGGACACAAAACCGACGACTCCATCGGCGTGAGTGTCCATAGGAGGAAAACGTATGGCATCATGGGGAGAAGCAAGTGAATCTCGTCTTATCGGCAAACGGATACCCCGTTTGTCAGGTAAAGATAAGGTCACAGGAAAAGCGAAGTATACCTTCGATATTAATAGACCGGGACTGCTCTACGGACGCATCTTACGTTCCGAAGTCGCACGCGCAAATGTCGTCGATTTAGACCTCAGCGAAGCACAGGCGATGCCCGGTGTCAAAGCCGTTTTACCGCTCATTGAAGTTGGAAGGCAGATCCGTTACCAAGGACAAGAGATCGCCGCAGTCGCAGCGGAGACAGATGACATCGCCAAAGACGCAATCCGGCGTATCCGTGTCGATCTTGAAGAACTACCGCATGTCGTCACAGAAGAAGACGCAATGCGGGAAAACGCACCACAGATCCGAGACGATTGGGCTGGAAACCAGAGCGAACCGAACGTCAGAGAAGAAGGCGACATTAACGCAGGATTTGAGCAAGCCGCCGTTGAAGTAGAGGCGACCTATCACACGCCTGTCCAAACACACGTCTGCTTGGAAACGCATGGACACGTCGCTGAATGGGAAGATGACGAGAACCTAACTGTCTGGGCATCTACACAAGGCGTTTTTGGAGTTCGCAACGATTTAGCAGGGCACTTCAATCTGCCAGCTAATCAGGTCAGAGTCATCACAGAGCACATGGGCGGCGGTTTCGGAAGCAAATTCGGTCCCGGTGTAGAAGGACGCACCGCCGCTAACTTGGCACGCGCTACAGGCAGACCTGTCAAACTTATGCTCACTCGGAAAGCCGAGCACCTCGTCGCGGGGAACCGTCCTTCGATGACACAGCACGTACGCGCAGGCGCGACCGGCGACGGACGCATCATCGCCTACGATATGAAAGGGTACGGCACAGGCGGTATCTCAAGCGGCGCAGGTTTTCAAGCACCCTACGTCTATCATGTACCCAACCGACGCACTGAGCGGCGGAACGTCGCTGTCAACGTCGGCAACCAACGCGCAATGCGCGCACCAGGACATCCACAAGGCGCATTCGCTATGGATTCCTTGATGGATGAACTCGCCGAGAAACTCGGTATGAACCCATTGGAATTCCGACGTATCAACGATCCGAGCGAAATTCGACAAGCACAATATACCCTCGGGGCACAAGAGATCGGATGGCACCGTCGTAACAGCGTCCCCGGTTCCGGCACCGGCGTGAAAAAACGCGGCATGGGTGTCGGCAGCGGACAATGGGGCGGCGGCGGCGGAGACGGCACGCAAGCACGGGTCACTATCAATGCCGACGGCACCGTTGAAGCCGTTACAGGAACACAAGACATCGGAACCGGTATCCGTACCGCGATCGCTATTATCGTCGCCGAAGAATTAGGACTCAACCCAACCGATATTACCGTAAAGGTCGGCGATAGTGGCCCCGGACTCCCATCCGGCGGGAGCGGCGGTAGTCAGACAACCGCATCTGTCGCACCGGTCATCAAAACAGCCGCAGCGGCAGCAAAACAGAAATTGTTTCAACGCGTCGCACCGCAACTCGAGGCTTCTGTCGAAGACCTACGCGTCGGCAACCGAACAATCTACGTCGTCTCTGATAGAACCAAGACAATTAAATGGGAACTCGCAACCGGGCAACTCGGCATGGAAAGCATTACTGAAGGTGGACACTGGGATCGAGAACTCCGTCAAGGCGGCGTTGCAGGCACGCAATTCGCTGAAGTTGAAGTCGATACCGAAACGGGTGCCATCAACGTTATCAAGATCGTCGCCGTTCAGGATTGTGGACTCGCAATCAACCGATTGACGACAGAGAGCCAGATTAACGGCGGTGTTATCATGGGTTTAGGGCAAGCACTCCTTGAAGAACGCTTCATGGACCCAGAAACCGGACGGATGCTCAACGCAAACCTTGAGGATTACAAAGTTCCCGGAACTTTCGAGATACCGGAGATTAAATCCATCGTCTTTGATACACACCGGAAGGTTACAGGGGTCGGTGAACCGCCATGTATCCCGACACTCGGTGCTATCGCAAACGCCGTTTACAACGCAATCGGTGTCCGAATCCGAGAACTACCGATGACACCCGATAAAATTCTCACCGCACTCGCCGAGAACAAGGCATAAGGAGGTAAGCTATGGAGAAATTTAGTTACGTCAACGCCACCAGCCTAGAACAGGTTACCACACTGCTGAGCGACAGCCGGTGGGGCGAAGTTATGCTTATCGCCGGCGGCACCGACCTGCTCGGTGAACTCAAGGAATACATCGAAACACCCAAGACGCTTATCAATCTCAAAACCTTACCCGATATGGAGGGCATCAAGGCAGACGCATCAGGCTTAACTATCGGAGCATTAACGACC
Organism: Phenganax stokvisi; assembly: GCA_025400075.2. Taxonomy (NCBI): domain Eukaryota; kingdom Metazoa; phylum Cnidaria; class Anthozoa; order Malacalcyonacea; family Clavulariidae; genus Phenganax; species Phenganax stokvisi. The sequence continues at coordinate 20,185 of JAODVQ020536717.1, forward strand.
GTCGCTGACATCGCGAAACACCCAACAATTCGGCACCACTACGCCGTCTTAGCAGAAGCCGCGGGGTCTATCGCGACACCACAGATTCGGAACGTCGGCACGCTCGGCGGGAACCTCTGTCAACGTCCACGTTGCTGGTATTATCGTGATGAAGCGACCAGTTGCCTCAAAAAAGGCGGAGACATCTGTTTCGCCGTTGACGGGTTAAGCAAATACCACGCCATCCTCGGCGGCGATCCTGTTTACATCGTCCATCCATCAGACCTCGCACCCGCACTCATCGCACTCGGTGCATCGGTCAAAATCGTCGGACCCGAAGGTGAGAAAACGATGCTGCTTGAGGATTTCTTTACCTTACCCGCAGCGAATCCGTTCCGAGAAAACGTACTGAAATCCAACGAAATTGTCGTTGAAGTCCAAGTACCGCCTGCGAAACCGAATACGAAGAGTCTCTACCTGAAAGCACGCGAGAAAGGCGCACCGGACTTCGCATTGGCAAGCGTGGCAGCGGTCTTTGAAATGAATGGCAAAACCTGTGCATCCGCGAGCATCGTGCTCGGCGGCGTCGCACCCGCACCGTGGCGCTCCAAAGAAGCAGAAACCGCGCTGACCGGTAAGATGATTAACGAAACAGTCAGTCGGCAAGCAGGATCGGATGCCGTCAAGGACGCACAACCCTTGAACGATAATGCCTATAAGGTGACGCTAACACAGAACCTCGTCAGCCGCGCCGCTATGATGGCAACAAGCTAAAGAAAGGAGCAGCAATATGTTACAAGGAAAAACACTTCCAATCTTTAATCGTCCAATCTGCCAAAATCTGCGGACGAAGGCGATCTATATTCCGGGCGGCAATCTACAGAACCTCGTTGAAAACAACCCCGGCTCACACTATTGGTGCAACTGCACGATGCAAGTCGTAGGCCCCGATGATCAGTTTGTATCACCCGACGCATGCAAACAATCTCGTTCCTGTTTTAACCCCGTTGGTGGAGAACCGGTGGTATAACCTCAAGATGGCTGTCAGCCGTCAGCCGTCGGCTATCGGTAAAGAGGTTTTTGTGGTTGTCACGGAAACTTCTTTGCTGATGGCTGTCAGCCGTCAGCCGAAAGCCAGTAAAAAATGTTACTGAAATCGTTGATACAATGGATACATGTCGGATCCGTCGTCCTAATGATAGGAGGATTCTTTTTCTTTCGCGTTGTCCTGCTACCGATTGCCAACCGTTCCACTGATTCCGAAAACCTGATCGCATCCGCCTTGCGACGCTTCAGCGGCATTGTCTGGACAGCATTGTTAACCATCCTCATATCGGGGTTATATAATTTCATCACCTTCTTTCGCACGGCACGTTCCGTTGCTGCCGCTGGAACGTTTGTATCGGATTACTCGCTCTACATCCTCGTTTTGGGTGTGAAACTTTTTATTGTCTTTTTAATATTTACATTAGCAATTGTCCTGACGTTCCCGTATCCCGTCTTTGATGTATTTCAGAAGAAACCCGCACCGTGGCTCAACCTCACTGTCGTTTTGGGATTGATCGTTATTTTTCTCTCTGCTTTTTTACGTCGGTTAGGGTAAAATATTAATAAAGTGAGTTCGACCTAAGCGCGAACGCACCATTCTACCCAGAATCTCCATAGCAAATGGCGTATGGGGTTTACAGAAACAACACTTACATTCTTATTATCGAACTCACGTTATGAAATAAAGAGGCGTGGAGGAATATCTATGGACCCGTTTCGTCGATTAACACACTGTACAGCATCACTGTCTGTACTGACTCGGCGCGAATTCATCCGAGCAATCCGTCACGCTGCTATCATCTCCCCTTTGGCAGCCGCCGGATGCAGAAATCCCAAATACCACTCCTTAACGCGTAATGAGAAGATCGTGATTGTCGGTGCTGGCATTGCAGGTTTGGCAGCGGCAGGTGAACTACATAACAAAGGGTTCAACGATGTCATCATACTTGAGGCACGCGATCGGGTCGGGGGACGCATTTGGACAAAAGATATTGGGGGCTTTCCAGTCGATCTGGGAGCATCCTGGATACACGGGATTCAAGAAAATCCAATCACCAAAATCGCTCGGAAACACAACATCGACACACGACCGACAAACTACAATAACGAAATCGTGCACGTCCAGAATGCCAACAAGCTACCACCCACGAGCAAAAATATCCTCAATAACTTCTGGAATTTTGCATCTGGGCATCCTGACACAAACTTGCAGTCTATCTATGACGGTTTTCTGACAACAAGAACCCTCCGTGAGGATGAAAAGCAGGCTCTAAAATACCTGCTCAACACCATTGTCGAACATGAGTTCGCCGCCGACATCAGCGAGCTGTCAATTAACAGTATTAACGGAGGAAGCACATTTAGTGGCTATGATGCCGTCTTTCCAGGCGGATATCACCAGATTATAGACACCTTAACCCATAATCGGGACGTAAGACTTCGGCACATTGTGAAAAGCATTAATTATAAAGAGAAAAGAATCTTTGTGACCACAACTGAAAACACAACGTTCGAGGCAGATCGGGTTATTGTCAGCGTTCCACTCGGAGTTTTGAAGAAAAAGCAGATCGCTTTTCATCCCTCTTTACCCACATCAAAGCAAAAGGCAATCAACGCCCTAAATATGGGAATACTCAACAAAACTTGCTTGTTCTTTGAGGATGTCTTCTGGGAAAAGGACATCGAATTTATTAAGTATGTTAGCGATGAAAAAGGGCAGTGGTCAGAGACCCTCAATTTATATCCTTATACCCAGCAGCCAATCCTCATAATGTTCAATGCTGGAGCGTACGGTGCACATCTCGAAAAACTTTCTGACAAAGAAATCCTAGAGGCAGCCCTCAAAGTCCTCAAGGACATGTACGGCGTTGTGCCACAACCAAAGGATGCAATCTTCACGCGGTGGGGAACCGATCCTTGGACACATGGTGCCTATTCCTATGTGCCGGTTGGGGTCTCATTTCAACAATATACTGAACTGGGCAAGTCCGTTGACGACAAACTCTTCTTTGCCGGCGAAGCAACTCACGACGACTTCCCGTCTACGGTACACGGCGCGTTTCTTTCAGGGCTTCGAGCAGCACATCAGATAAACACTGTACTGCCATCGGAAATTAGGTCCACCCTCTAAGACAACTAAAGTTTGGACAATTCGAGAGCTTAGTATTTCTTATATCGAACTCACATTAATAATATCCTAATCTCCTGACTGAGTCCTTCCCGTACATTACAATTGGAGGACAATTGGAGGAAAAAAATGGCTGTTTTAAGTTCTGAAGATCGTGCTTTCTGGGAGGAAAACGGTTATGTCGTCGTCCACGATGCGGCACCCCCAGAATTAATACAGAATACGGCGCAAGCCGTCTGGGATTTTCTTGAAATGGATGCCAACGATCCAGACACCTGGTATCCCGATCCGCCTCGTAAAAGCATTATGGTCGAAATCTATCAGCATCCAGCGTTGTGGGCAACTCGCCAATTCCCGCGTGTGCATCAGGCTTTTTCCGAAATTCGGGGCACTGGGAAACTGTGGGTCAGTTTCGACCGCGCCAGTATGAGCCCCCAAATGTCCCCGGTAAATTTGAACGTACGAACTTAGGTCTCCACTGGGACATGACTGTGGAGGTCCCCGTCCGATTCCATGTCCAAGGGGTGCTTTATCTTACGGATACTGCAGCCAACCAAGGGGCTTTTACATGTGTGCCAGGGTTCCATAATAAAATTGATGAATGGCTAAAAAGTCTTCCAGAGGATGCCGATCCGAGACAGCAAGATTTGGTAGCACTCGGCGCAGTACCAGTGCCCGGAAAAGCCGGTGATCTCGTTATTTGGCACAGCGCGTTACCGCATAGTGCCGGCATTAATACCGCCGATGCACCGCGCGTCGCACAATACATCACGATGTCCCCGACAGGAGAAGCGAATCCGGAGGCACGCGAACGCCGCATCAACGCATGGAAAGAACGTATGGCGGGTTTCAGTGGCGAACGCCCAGAAAAAGAGCATGAATCCGGAGAAACTGCGTATCTGACCGAACTCGGCAAAAAACTACTGGGACTTGAAACGTGGGGATGAACCGGCAACTCAATCGGCTTGTTCGCGGTTATCTCCGATGGTGTCCAATCACTGATGGGAAAAGTTTACTTCTGAACCTTACCAAAGATTGGATCACCCCCGAAGATCCAATAACAACTTTTGAGACCAAGTACCAATTTCGATTGAAAGCCAACTTAGCAAACCCTGAACACCAATACCTCTATTTTTACGGCACACATGACGAAAGATATATCGTCACCAAGCTGCTGAAGATGATCAAACCGGGCGATATTTGTTGGGACATCGGGGCAAACATCGGATTCTATACCTGTCTCCTCGCCTCACAGGTCGGCGATACCGGCGCAGTCGTCGCATTTGAACCCGCATCACGCACTTACGGCTACCTCCGTGAAAACGTCTCTCTGAACCGATTCAAGAACACCACTGTGATTAATAAAGGCATCGGTGATAGCGTAGAGCAACGCCGCATCCACTATTCCGAAGCCGGACTCGCAGAAGGCACCGCATCCATAAAGTATACCAACAAACGCACTGCATCCGAACGCGTGACACTTGACACGATTGACAACCTCTTTCGCGAACTACCGGCTCCGAATTTTGTCAAAATTGATGTAGAGGGGTATCAATTAGAAGTCTTACGAGGCGGCGAACACTGCTTAAGGACACACGCACCGCTCGTAATGGCAGAACTCAAAGATGTCGGTGAAACAAACCGTGATATTTTCGCGGAGATTGAAGCTTACGTCACAAACTTAGGGTATCAACTCTATGAAATCAGGAAACATTCTATCCGGCGATGTAATACGCTCTCTGACACAACCCAAAGGAATTTTTTCCTCGTCAAAGAGCATTCCCGTGCCTTTACCAGAATGTTACCGTGGTTGAGATGACCTAAGACCTCTTCTCTATGAACCACGCTACTCTTCTCTAAACCGTCCCAATACAGGATATGCCGGATCATTATACCCTTTACCCGTATGTTCTCCCAATGGCACCAGTTCGTTAACAGCCCTTTCATCGGACTCCGGTAACGTACAATCCAAACACCCTAAGTTATCCTCAAATTGATCCATCGTGCGCGGACCAATGATGACAGAAGTAATTACCGGATTCGCCAATACCCACGCCAATGAAAACTGCGTCAACGTCTTACCGTGCGCCTCCGCTAACGGTCCGAGCTGCTGCGCCACTTCATAACTCTCCTCGCGGAGCTCAGTCTGTAAAATCCGTCTATCTTTTCGCGCCGCTCTTGAGCCATCCGGCGGTTCTTCACCGGGCAAATACTTACCAGACAACACACCCCGCGCCAATGGACTATACGGCACAACACCGACACCATACTTCTCACAAAACGGCAGCAACTCCACTTCAATATCTCGATTCACGATGTTGTAAAGCGGTTGCACACACACAAACTCCTCCAAACCATGCTTCTCGCTCGTCCAGAGTGCCTCACAGATACGCCACGCCTGAAAATTAGAACAAGCGATGTAACGCACTTTCCCTTGCCGCACGCAATCGTCCAATGCCCGTAACGATTCCGCAATTCGCGTAGATGCATCCCAACGATGTAAATAATAAACGTCGATATGATCCGTGCCGAGCCGTCTGAGACTCGCTTCAACCGCCGACATAATGTGAAATCGGTGTGACCCGGCTGCATTCACATCATCTCCCATCGATCCGTGTACTTTTGTAGCGATAACCCATTGCTCTCGGTTTGCACGAACCGCCTTCCCGATAACCCGTTCAGATTCACCGTCGTTATAGACATTCGCAGTGTCCATAAAATTGATACCTGCATCCATCGCGCGATGAATCATTCGAATCGAGTCCCTCTCGTTCGTCGGTCCACCAAACATCATTGTACCGAGACAGATCGGTGAAACTTTCACACCCGCCCGTCCAAGCGTCCTATATTCCATATTACTTCTCCCTTTATCGTTAACGGCTATCAGCAAGATGGCTTTCGGCTATCGGCTGTCAGCAAAGAGTTTTCTGATGAAGGTACGCTATCTTGCCGACCGCTGACGGCTGATGGCTGACGGCTAATACACTGACAACCATCTACGCCATCCGTATCCCACCATTGACATCCAGCGTCGCGCCCGTCACATAACGTCCCGCTTCTGAGGCGAGAAAAAGAATAGCACTCGCAATCTCCGAAGCATCGGCGACGCGTCCCAACGGAATCTGATCCGTCATATCTGGATGATTTTTTGCCATCTCCGTTGCTGCCACACCCGGCGCAATAGAGTTAACAGTAATACCGTACTCGCCAAGCACCCGCGCCAGCGATTTCGTCAGACACATCACACCCGCTTTGGATGCTGAATACGGCGCGGATGCAACCAATCCACCGACCTGTCCCGCCAAAGAACCGAGATTGATAATCCGCCCAGACCGCTGCGCTTTCATCGTCTCCATCACTGCTTGCGAGCACAGAAACGGACCCTTGAGATTCACCGCCATCATCCGATCCCATTCCGCTTCGGTGCATGCATCTATACGGGTGTAACTAAAAATACCGGCGTTGTTGACTAAAATATCAATGCGTCCAAACGTTTCAAGCACCTTCTGAACCATCGCACGGACAGAGTTGCCATCCGCCACATCTGTCTCAATCACGAGGCACTGTCTACCGAGGTCTTTTATCTCCGCTGAAGCCGCTTCTGCATTCGCTATGTTTACTTCAGGGATAACGATGTCCGCACCTTCTCTCGCGAAGGCGAGGCATGTCGCTCTCCCGATACCGCCGCCACCCCCCGTAACAATCGCAACCTGTCCCTCTAAACGCATCATGTTTCTCCTTTAATTATTTTTCGCGTGTAGGAGCGAGTGTTTTTGCTTGGGTGTTTCCCCACGCTCGCGACACCTCAACCTTCCTTGTAGGAGCGAGTGTTTTTGCTTGGGTGTTTCCCCACGCTCGCGATACTTTTATTTATTCCTTGCAAAATTGCAATAAATGTAGTAATATAATCCTATTATCACACGAAGTTAGGAAAAAGTCAACACGCTAAGATTGGAAATCTATCCCCTATTATCCACTTCCTATCTTGTTCGGATGGAATTAAATTATGAAAACAAAAATATTTTTACACAGGCTTAAACCGTTGATGGTTTTGGTTCTCGCTTACGGCTTCGCCTTTACAGCGACAGCCCAAAATTATTATCCTGCGGATATCGGCAATACCTGGGTTTTAGAGAACGCTGACATTGAAGAACGCCTCACCTATAGCCTTGAGGGTCCCGAAACTTTTGACAGCACCGAGGGCATCACCTTGAAAATTGAGATAGAGGATCTCAGCACTGGCGAACTTGTTGATACTGACAAATATTTACTAACTGTCGGCAGTGAAGACATCAAACTCCACGGAACTGTCTTGGAAGAATCCACTATCGGCGGCACCGTGACAGCGAATTTTCCTACGCCTGCAACTTTTTTCCCACTAAATTTAACAGTGGGCGATCAGTGGCAGATCGTCGCAGACGCAGAAGTTAAGTTGGACCTTGGATTGGAAATAAGTGCAAAAAGCACCACGAATTTAGAAGTCATCGGATTTGAAGACCTTGAAACACCCGCTGGAACGTTCCAAAACTGTGCAAAAGTAGAGTTAGCATTGGTGTTTTCTGCTGCCGGAGGCCTTATAAAAGTTGATTCGACGACTTATCAGTGGTTAGCACCCGATATAGGACCCGTACAATACCAAAACAGCGAAGGTCTGACTTTCAAATTGGTAAGTACCAATCTACCAACCGAACCTGAGGTGCCTGATACGACAGAGGAAGACATTGTGACCGAACAACCTCCCGAAGAAGACACTACGTCCGAAATGCCTTCTCAACCAACTGAGCCATCTGAAGAAGACACTACGCCTGAACCACTACCCTATGACGTGACAGGCGACGGCGTTGTAAATATCTTAGACCTCACCTTTGTCGCTTCTCGCTTCGGTGAATCCGACCCCGAAGCAGATGTAAACAGTGATGGGAGCGTTAACATCTTGGACCTGGTTCTCATCGCACAGAATCTCAGCAGTTAATCTTACCCGGATTAACATACTTTAGCGTTTTTAGCAAACAAATAGTTGTAACCTCAAAAGCAATCGCTCGGTTACAATCTCTAATGGTGAATTTTTAGCACCTAAGACCTATCACACGGAACCTAAAAGAGGTCTATATGGTAACTTGGAAAGTGGTATTAATTGTAATTGTTGTCGCCGCACTGGCGATGGCAGTTGGAATGTGGTTCGGATATCAATACGTGTCGGAAAAAGAGGACATCCCCTCAGAAGGATGGCATGTCCCGCCTGATACTACGCCACCGCACCACGCTCAACCACACCTGTTTTTACCGGTACGCACGCGGGTTCCGATAGCATTGTAAACACTGTTCACACTTTATTTAAGGAGTTCTAAATATGAAATCTACCAAACTGATGTTTTGGTTCAAACCGTTTTTCGTCCTAAGTCTTATCTGTGGGTTCGCACTGACAGCGACAGCACAAAATCATTTTCCAGCGACGGTCGGCAATACGTGGGTACTCTTGAGCACAGACGGGGCTGAGCAACGCACCTATAGCTTTGAGGGACCCGAAACAATTGATGGCGAGGAATTTGTCCTCTTTAATATCACCAAAGAGACAGTCGGAACAGACACAGTTGCGTTTGACAAGTCCTGGGTAACTGTTGCTGAAGATGGAGAGATTCTGCTACATCAAGTCGCCTTCGACCGAGGCGCATTCGGCACCGCCGAGGCAACTTGGGATCCACCGGTTACGAATTTCCCCGCCACCCTACCCCTCGGACACACCTGGGAAATTGTGACGGAAACAGTACTGCAAATCGTGGGCCCAGCAACCACTACCAGCACTATAGAGGTCGTCGCAATCGAGGACGTTGAAACGCCAATCGGCGTATTCAAAAACTGTGTTAAGCTGGAGACAAACCGAAGAGCCGTCACCGCAGTTACAGTTGTGCGTGAGGATGAGCTCCTATGGCTTGCACCCAATGTAGGACCCGTTAAATTCCAAGATTCAAACGAAATTGTTTTTGAGTTGGAAAGTTACAACTTAGTCGAACCACCAGCGGTTGAAGAGACACCTGTCGCAGAAGAAACACCAGCGCCTTATGATGTGACAGGCGACGGCGTTGTAAATATCTTAGACCTCACTTTCGTCGCTTCTCGTTACGGTGAAGCGGATCCCGAAGCAGATGTAAACGATGACGGTATTGTTAATATTTTGGATCTAGTACTCATCGCACAGAATTTCGAGGGTTAGGTTATCTGGTTCGATGGCGGCACTTTGTTATAGTAAAGTCTGAAGATATATTTACACTCTTAATTACGAGCGCTACGATAAGGAAACGCCTTGATGCCACTATCAAGGCGTTTTTAGCAAAACCGCAGGCGTTCTTTCCAGCCGCGCCTCGCTTAAAAAAGGAGCATAAAATGGTTCGTAACATGCTATTGATGATCGCATTCATCTGTATCAGCATCGGTGCAGCATCCGCACAGAACTACTATCCCGCAGATATCGGGAATACTTGGGTCTTGGAAAGCACAGATGGCGCAGAACGCATCACTTACACACTTGAGACACCCGCAGAAGAACCAACTAACGAAGGGTTTCGCACCCTCAAAATTATAACAGAGGTGTTAGGCACAAGCACAAAGAATACGAGTGCCTTTCTTGTGGAGGTAGATGAAGAAGGCATGAAAATCCACAGGATATTCACAGAATTTGGCGATGTCTTCGGCGTGGCATCCATGGAATTATCACCACCTGCTGTCTTTTTTCCCCCGACACTTCAAGTCGGAGAGACTTGGGAATTTAGTGGCGAATCAGAGGTCGCTCTTATAGGCAACATTATGATTTCCAGTCTAAATGAAGTTGTCGCTATTGAGAATGTAGATACACCTGCTGGCATGTTCGAGAACTGCTTGAAAATTCGGATGCTCACGAAAACCACTGCTGCGCTCGGATCTACACGCGCCACTTCCTATCAATGGCTCGCGCCGGACATCGGACCCGTTAAATTTGAGACGAATCAAGATATCATCTTTGAATTAACCAGTTTCACGCTCGTCACACCTGAAAAACCTTATGACGTGAACGCAGACGGGGTCATCAACATCTTAGACCTAACCTTCGTCGCTTCACATTTTGGTGGGATGAATTCAGAGGCTGATGTGAACGGCGACGGCACCGTTAACGTTCTCGATCTAACGCTCGTTGCCCAACATTTTGGTGAGTAGTGTGCCTGACAACACCCGCTTTTGTGTCTCGTGTACTGCAAGCATCTCCGCCTGCCATGCAGATGCTTCATCTCCATTTCGCAGTCGCCACGAAAATGTGAGCTGTGCGTCACCCCCGTTATAGAAAACCACTTCTGTCTGCTCGCTCTGCTTTTCTAAAATAGGACGCACCAGAGAGAGAAGATTCGGGGGCAGATGACTGTTCTTGTCGTCTCCTTGGACCTCCAAGCGTTGTGTAACTTCGCCTTGGACCTCACGCGTGCCGAGAAGCAGCGGACCGTAGCACGCCGTAACCGAACCTTGTCCCCAATTCCGTCCGTGACCTGCCGCGACCGAGCAGACCGCGCCCCCCATATCCGCATGTTCCCGTCCACCACGCAGCACCCGCCGCGCCATACCCAAACGCGTCCCAGCACTCCGCAACGCACGCATCGCATACGTCATCTCACCGGTTACCTGATACGCAAGCGTCAACGTAGCCGTTGACGGTTCACGAATCGGTTTCACCGACCCGTCATCAGACCATTCACCCCAATACGCCATATCCGCACGTTTACCGACACCCGGCTCCCGACGACGGTTCTCTTGCGGAAAAACCAACGCCAATAGTTCAGGCGACGCATCAAGCACATCCGCTAACCCCGATCGGATGGCTTCGTCAAAGCAGGTGTCCCCAAACGTCCAACGATAATAACTCAGCGCAGCCGCCGCCGGATCGTTATACGGATCGCTCAGCGATGTTACAAGCGGTGCTACAATCCGCTTCGCCGCCGTTTTAAATACCGCTTCGCCAGACAGTAGGTAAAGATCACCGAGCGCATAGATGGCACCAGAAGCCAATAACACCTCAATGCCTGCAAGCGGATCATTCGGAATGTGATGCGAACTCGCCACAAGCCGATGCAAATTCTTCGCATCAACCGCAGCTTCATCAAGACCTTCGCCATCAAGTGTCCAGAGCAACGGCATCGGCTCCGGTGCCTCAATCAGTCGCTCCGCGCGCTTCGTCCCATACCGCAATGCCCACGTCAGATAGCGTTCTTCACCCGTCACACGATACGCCGCAAGCGCGATGTGGATAAATCGGAAATGCTCTGCCAACTCATACCTATCCCTTTCATCGTTCGTCACCTCTCGGCTACCGATAGTGTAGCCGATAAACGTGTCCCGATCATAATCGTACCACGGCGGGATCTCCGGCACCCAATTGCCGATATGTTCTGCAGCATCTATCAACAGATGGATGGCTTCCGCATCTTCAGGCATCAACCCGATATAGCGCGGCAGAAAAAGCAGAAACGGTTCAGGACCGTGATGCGCCTCCGCCTTCGGTTCATAGCCGTGGACGCAATCGCGCTTCACCCAACCGAGCAGTGCCGCCTTCAGCATATCGAAATGCTGCAGCACAGCCGCATCCCCTGTGATGAGATAGTGTGGAAACCATGCCAGCGCGTAGTTCGCTTCATCCTCGCCTCCATCGTTCGGTCCCGGCGGATCCAGCAGCATGCTCTGCTTCAACCACCGTCCCATCTCGTTTCTAAGTGTACGATATGCCTCGTAGCATTCATGGATAGTGCCGTTCATCGTCGTCTCCTACAACAGCGACTTCACAAATTCAATGCTCCGTTTCGCGATCGTCTTCGGATCCGGTTTGAAATCAAAAACCTCTGTCGAGACGTAACCCTTATAGTTAATCTCTTTGAGTGCCTCAATAATCGGTGGATAATTGACATTGCCAGAACCCGGTAGGTATCCGTTGTCGTCGTTGGAGTGAAAATGTGCGACGTGTGGCGCGTGTTTACGGATCTGCGTCGGCATATCGATCCCTTCTTTCGCGGTACTACAGACATCGAGAATTATCTGAAAATTCGGGTGATTGACGGCACGCACCATCTCAACCGCTTTATCCGGGTGCGTGATGAAGTTCGTCTGGTCGCTCGACAACGGTTCCATACACAGCATCACATCTCGCTCGCCTGCCAGTGCCGCACTTTCTGCGAAAGTTGCCCGCGCGTACTCCCACGCTTCCTCGAAACTGAGGGGGTCCATCACGTTCCGTTGCTGCGGAGAGCCGATGACCATCACCTCGCCGCCCAAATCCGCGCATAGATTCACCAGTGCCAAGAAATAATCGCGTGTCTCCTCGCGAATCTCGGCATCCGGATGATTAACGTACAACCCCGGCGGTGAGACGAGCAGCCAGTGCAGCCCGGCAATTTCTATCTTCGCGTCTTCCGCTGCTTTACGGATACGCGCCCGTTCAGTTTCACTGATATCTAAAACCGAGTCTGCCAAGGTAAACGGCGCAATCTCAACTGCATCGTAACCGAGTTCAGCGGCGTAAGTGAAAACATCTTCAATCTTCCAATCTTCAAACATTTCGTTGCATATCGCAATTCGCATTCTATATCCTACCTCTGTTTTTTTTCTCTATTGTAAAGCGTTCACGCTTTTTTGTCAATTTTTTCTCTCCATAGACCCGGAACCATTCAATTCCAAAAAACTATTTTGTAGATCGGAAAATTAGAACACATTTGCTATATCCATCTGTTCTTCAAGCGAAATGTGGAACATGCCGTGATCGCGAGTTCCAACGTAAAGTTGACCGTTGCTGGTAATGAGGGATTGTATTCCGCTGGGAACCTCTGAAGAAAGCAGCTCCCACTTGCTATCAGCATCTAAGCGATAGGCACCGCTATCGCTGACCCCGTAGAGGACAGTGCCTTCTACAGCGAACTTGTCTATAACGGTGCGCATACCGGTTTTATCGGTGATGAACCGCCAGTGTTCTCCAGTTTGTGAGATCAAGACACCTTTATCCGTCGCCAGACAAACCCTTGAACCTGCGAAGGTAATCTCTTTGAAATACCCAACGGGGATCGGCAGCGTTGAGGTGATGTCTCTCCAGTTGTTTCCACTGTCAACGGATTGAAACAATTTTCCATTCGATTGACCAGCGTAGACGGTTTCACATGAAACAGCCAATGTAGATTCCGAATCAATATCAACCAATCCTGTGTCTGTCCATGCGGGATCACCGGGGCTCCATTTGAAGATCCGCTGCCCGTATTCAGCGTAAAATGTCCCGCCACCGACAGCGAAAGCTCCAATTTTTGTGCGCTTTTCTCTAAGTAGGCGGAACATATACGATGGGGCAGTGCTATCGTCTGACACTGCATCGGCTTCAAAAGAGGGGATACAGTGAATAGGGATGAGTTTATCGCCCGCAGCCGATGAGCGAAAAATACTCGGTCTGTTTTCCTCAATTGAAATAGCAGAGAGGGCATTATGGGCAATCGTCAGTTTCATATTCGCATAAAAATCGGTATCTAATTGCAGTGTTTGATCTTGCGTATTGAAGTGAACACTATTCCAACTTTCACCCCCATCAGTTGACTGGACGAGGTCTCCACCAATATGCATATAGAGTCTGTTATTTACGGCGATCAAGTCGTGTGTGATCGGACCCGTCATCCCGTTTACAAACGGATGCCAGGACGCACCAGCATCGATTGTGCGGCTGACACCGAAGGCATCGGCTTTGTAAAATGTCCTTTCATCAATAGCGATAGCTGGGAATCTGGGTGCCATATATGAATTGATGTTAGATCTGAGGTGGTTCCAAGTTTTCCCACCATCGAAGGATCGAAAGTCCGATACGCCGAAAACGAAGAGCGTTTTTCCTGCAGCCAGAATCTGTATAGCAGAAGCGAGGTTTATCACTTGAGATTCATCTGTAGGCGTTATTTCAGTCCATGACGCTCCAAGATCTGCTGAGTGGAAAACCCTTTTTTCTAACGCTTCAGGGGTTGATATATTTGGAAATGATTTACTGGACTCCGAGTAGACAACATCAGGTGCGATTCCGACATAGAGGTTGTTTTTCTCGACAGTCAAAGCGTAAACGGCACCAGATGTGTGGGTGAGCAACTGTTGCCAGTTGCTTGAACCGAGGCGATAGAGCCCGCGGTTTGTGCCAGCGAATAGGGTGTTTCCGATCGCAGCAACTGTATAAATCCGTTTCCCTGCCAATCCGTTGTTTAAGAGCATCCACCCCTGACCGGCATCGGTGGATCGAAATACCCCCTTCTCTTGAAGTGCAAGATACAGCACTCTGTTTGCTTGTGGATTGTATTTCTCGCCTGCCTCGGTGACGATAAGTCCACTCGTGACACCTTCAGGACGCTGTCCAAGGGCTTTCCAGGTTTCACCACTATCTTCTGAAGCGAGTACCTCATCAGCAGAAACGGTATAGAGGATGCCTTGGTGTTCTGTTATAGGCACTCGGTGCTGTCCGGTAGGTATGTCAGTATTAATAAGCACCCATGTTGTGTTGGCGGTCAGCCTATAGAGACCCGTTTTTGCGGCAGCGTAGATCGTCCCATCGGCAGCTTTAAAAATGTCATAGACAACGCTGCCTTCCGGTCCAATTGATTGTGTCCACTGTGAAGTGGAAAACTGTGCAGGATCGTCCCATGCGTCTGTTGTGAGGGTGGTCTGTGACGTTTGCATACCAGCCCCACTGTTTCTACCGGGAATGATCGTTCTGCCGAACTGATTCCGCACAGCAGGTTTTGCGACAATCTCAATAAGGATAGGTTCATCAACGAGTTCAACGGTAGGTTCAGATTGCGCGTCAAAACTATAGGGCTGCTGAAACCGGAGCAAGTATTGGCTGCCCATGCCGAGGATGATCACCAATACCACTGCGGCACCGAAAGCTGCCCAAGGGAGTAAAGGGCTTTTAGTAGGGGGTGTCGGTGCCGGATTCAAGTCGGCAATATGTCGCATGACGTTCTCAATGAGATTGTCAGACAATTGGACCCCCTTAAGCGTTTCACGAATCAATATTTCTTCTTTTTGTAAACGCTTGCGGGCACGGTGAAGTCGGCTCTTAATTGTATTCACCGACACACCCAAGAATTTGCTGATCTCCTTTGCTTTCATTTCACCAAGATAGTAAAGCGTCACAACGGTGCGTTCACTTTCCGGTAGCTGCTCTAAGAGTCTTTTGACAAGATTTTGTCGGCGCTGAGTGTTTTCAATGTCACGTTGATGTGATATATGCTGTGCGTAGAAGGCTTCTTCAACCTCTTCTATACGTGTCGCTTCTAAGGATTGCATATTCAACCTGTCCAGTTTAACTTTATTCCGCTTTATCCAATTAATGCAGCGTCGATTCGCAATAACATAAAGCCACCCTTCAAATCGGTTTGGATCCTCTAATGTCCCAAGTTTTTTGTAGACTTGGATAAAGGTGTCTTGGGTGATCTCCTCTGCAATGTGAAAATCCCCAATTTTCCGCCATATCAGGGCATGAACGCCTCTTCGGTGTCTCCGCATTAATATACTGAAAGCCTGGTCATCGCCGGATAGAATTCTACGAATCAGTTGAACGTTGTCCTCTACCATCAAAATTCTCCTCGCTACAAGTTGATTAAGGTCAAAAAACACAATTTTTCGTCAAGACCCTATTTTTTTTAAACCGCAGCATACAAATTGTCCAAACCTTAATCGTAATTGTAGCATAAAACGCGTTTGTTTTCTGAGATTTTTTTAGCGATATGCACCCTTTTCGCCAATAAGTGTGTCTTTAGGTTATGAAGGGTGAAATATTAGCACACAGAGAATTTTATCAACTTAACGAGACGAAAGCCTGGAGAATAACAGTGAAAGATTTTTTTCCAAAAACCTTGCATCCCCTACATATCTTTGAAGCGGACGAGGTGCTTTATGCAGCGGACCTCGAGAAAGCAAGCATTGTTGAGCTGTCGGTTGTGATGGCAGAGATATTGAAGTTTGCAGAGACGCAGAACGATCAAGAAATCCAGCGGACACTCGGGAATTCTTATCCAGATGATGACATTTTTGAGGCGTTTGAGAAGTTCGAGGCACTTGAAGCGCAAGGACTGCTCTTCAATCGCGGCAAAGGTCTCAGGACGACTTTCGTCGCAGAGCGTCAACAGCGCAAGTTACTTGTCGCTATTCCGGGGATCCCTATAGATTCATTTTTTGATATTGAAACGTTGTCTGCTGGCACGAATATGGCACTTTCTTACATGTTTCATCACCTCATCAACTACGTAGACCTCTATTTTGCCGGTAATCAGAATCGGAAGTTAGCTGAGCGTATGTATGAGGTCAATATGAATGTGCGCGACTTCAAGCGACTCGGTCGAAGAATTAGTGAAACATACTTCGGTATTCTCACGCTACATCAGGAGCATGAGAGGTGGCTTTTCCCGCTTTATAAGGAGAACGAACTCCCTCCAATTCTGGTGCAGTGTCATGCGCCGCGCGGACATGGCGGGGACGCTATTAACTCCCTTTTACGACATTACGCCGCGATGCGGGATTGTGACGGTTTTACGGCACCATCCGATTACGTTCGCGAGTTTTACGCGGACTATGTCTGGGATCCGAGTTTCTTCAATACGTTGCCAAACGGTGTGGATTCGGAGTTGTTTCAACCGATGGACAAAACAGCGGCGAAGCGGGAAATCGCTGAAGCGGTCGGAGATGCGCGGATTGAGACAATGCCGACTGTCGGTTACCTCTCACGCGTCCAATCGGAGAAAGGAGCATCCGTCTATTTAAAGTTGGCGGAACTGAATCCGCATCTGCTTTTCTTGATCGCGGGACCAGGTCTCGGGAGATATGCGTCGCAACAGCTGCCTGATAACCTTGTGTATGTCGGCTTCCACCCACGTGAGAAGTTACCGGTGATCTACAACGCATTTGATGTCTACTGTTTTCTGTCGATGTCGGGCGAGGAGACGTTCGGGTTGACGGTGCTTGAAGCGATGGCGTGTGGTGTAACGCCTATCGTCCCGAATTTCGATGGCGTTCCCTCGGTTGTCGGGGATGCAGGGTTGATTGCAGATGCCGAGAATTTCGACCAAGACATAGCGACACTTGTAAGTTATCCGTGTCCAATAAATTTTTCTGAAAAGATTAACGCGTTAGTCCGCGATACTGAGATGCGTGAGACGCTTGCTCGCAAGGCGAGAGTACGGGCGGTAGCGTTCACCTGGGATAAGACTGCGCGCCGAATTGTGGAACTGTTTGAGGGACTGCATCGGAAAAAGCAGCTTATGAATCCAAACAGACTTCTGAATGTGTTCGCGCCCACAGAGGCGTTGGCATCGGAAGACGCGGAGATCCGGAAATACAAGGCGGTTGTGTTGAGTATGAACGCGCGTTACGAGCGATGTCTCATAAGAAATGCTCTGTATCCGATGCGTGTCGAAGATGGGTTGGCACTCAGTATTTTGAAAGATCATACGCTCAGAGAAGCGGAAGCACTGCTTACTGCCCTGATTTCGGATGAGGTAGAAGCCAAGGCGACCCTTAAAAGGGTTTGCGGCTTAATCAATGCCACAGCGTGATTAACAAGTTTTCAGTTTTCAGTTAATGAGGGGTGTGCATTATTCCAAGCGTTGGATACACGCACCCGTAGGGGCGAGGTTTCCTCGTCCGCTATCAAACTGTTATCCGTTCATTATCGGGTTGGGAAACCCAACCCCTACGCGGAAATATTTATGCACACCCCTCAGTTAATAGGACTTACGCAGGTTGCTCTTTTGTAGCATAGGCTGTTAGCCTGTGCACCGAGAACGTCTCTGTTTCTTGAGAGTTTGTCCGCTAACGGAGCGTCATATCGTCAAAATTGCGTAAGCCTTGAGTTAAGATATTTGTGGCAGTTGCTATATCCATAAATGCCACAAGCCATTAACCGACAACTAACAGCCGATAACCGATAACCATTAAAGGAGTGAAATTATGGTATCTCAAAGGCGTTACCGATTAAAACGCCATTACAAATTTGAACAGGATGATCGCAAGTATGTAGCCGATCTTGAGGCAGGCGACATCATTGAAGTAAACGCCGTGGAATGGGAAATCCTTTCGCGTTATGAATCACAGACACGGTATCAGATCGTAGAGGGACTGAAGCAGAAATACAAGGTGGCATCCATCTTTGATGGGATTGAGCGTTTGGAGCGACTCGGCAGACAGGGGTCACTTCTGTGCCCAACCGTTGCAGCCGACCAAGGAGTTGGCGCGGGCGGTAATACGCATCCGAAGTTGTTGGTTCCGTTCGATTTTGCGCATGAGAAATCGGCGTTAGACCACGCTGCGAATTTGAAGCGGTACCAACTCCTAACGCACCTGACAAAGTATGCCGAGTTAGAGACGTTGACCTTTTCTGAAGACGCACCGGAAAATGATATAGATTTGGGTGAGATCGGCGTTCGGCATATACAAGTTACAGATGACAATACCTTTTCTCCAGCGTGGTATGCCGGGGACGGTTACACCGGTATTCTGCTCCTGTCGCAATTTCTTTTAAGTGATGTGTTCTTCTATCAGGTCCCAGATATCCCGATTGTGCACTGTATAGAGGGTTTTCAAGGCTTACAAGGACGTATGCTTGAGACGCTTCTAACGCTGAATGCTCTCCAAGGTGCGAAAGATACATTGGTTGTTAAGTCATCGTGGATGAAGGCGTGGCTCGGTGAGTTGGGTATTCCAGGAGAAAAGGTGTCTGTTATTCCTGATGGCATAGACGTGGTTTCCGAACCGTTAGAAGATAAAGCGTTGGCGAAACGGCACACGGCTGCGATTTTTGACAATCCGATGTTCGCTAAACAACCGGTTATCGGACTGATATCTGGGTTTGAACCGAATCGTGGCGCAGCATGGATTTCTGAGTTCGCGCAAGCTAACCAACACCTCGCTATTTTTGTTTATGATGCGATGTTAGCACGACACGCGCGACACCTGCCGGAGAATGTAGTCACTTTCAGTGTTGACAATGAGAAGAGCCGAGCGATTTTACCACTATTTTTTCAGGCACTGGACCTTGTCTGTTTCCCAGCGGTTCCGGGAACACCGCTCTCGGTTGTTTCCGAGGCGATGGCGTATGGGACGGCTTGTGTTGTGATGACGAAATATGGGATGCCGACAGAAGTTGCGGGGGCCGGGGTCGTCGTAGAATCGGAATCGGATAGTTTCGGTAATTTCCGCGTACCGATGCGGCAGCTGTCAGAAACGATAAACGGTCTGTTAGCACCTTGTGGGGCAAGTGCGGCATTTGAAGACGCTGCGAAAGCGGTGACGCAACGATTGACTTGGGAGAAAACGGTAGAGAGGATCGCGCAGTTGTTTGAAGCGAGACCTGAAAGAAAAAAGCGTCTTTCCAAAACAACGATATCACTATTTCCATCGATTTTCTGTCGTCGATATGACCCTGGGACCGGGACGATAGCCACTTGTGCTTATCGACACGGGACAGGTAGGTATGAACATCTTGAAACCGCACTGGCAGAAGTGTTGTCTGAACATCACACATCTGCTGAAATTGATTCGGTTTTCAAGCATTTCCAGCGTGCAGGTTCTGCTCCGACCTCTGATACAATTAATTGATGCTGGAAATGGGTTTCCGAGCCGTGGCGGTCAGGAAACCAATCTCGCCGAGATGGAGCATCGGCAGAAAGGAGGAACCCCAGATGAATGCTAAAATCTTTGATAGGATCAATCACTTCCTGAAATCTGAAGAGGGACGTGTCGGTCTCAAAACACCGATGGTATTAGGTATGGCAAGTGGGAGCCTGTTGTTAGTTCAATCCGTGCTTTCGCCATCTGCTTATCTTGACGAGTGCCAGTTTAATTCTGACTGCGACCCAGGGGAATCTTGTCAAACTCTGTGTGATGGGACAGTAGAACACGGCACCTGCACTGGGACATTGATAAACAAATGCGTTAAATCATGATCCTTGTGATACAAGAATTGACGCAAACTATTGACGCATTATTTTGGGCGATCCTGTTACCTCATAGTAGGGTCGCCCCCCATCAGGAATTAGTGTGGGTAGGCACAGGGCCTTAGGAAACGCTCAAGCAAATCCCAATATTTATTTTAACTGTCTGGAACCTCGCGTTCTGAGGGAAATGATACACTGCTCCTAAGCAATTGAGAGAACACACCGATGTCATACTACGAGACTTTTCTTCTATTTTTAGCCCTTGTCTTTTGTGGATATGCAAGTTACACCGACCTGAAAACACAGAAGATCCGCAACGTTTGTTCGTTAGGGCTCCTTTATGCGGGGGTGCTGAGCCAATTAATGTCATGGTACCTTGGAAACCCGACAACACCGCTCTATATCTTAGGGCTTTTCTTCGGGAGCGGACTCATCGCCTTTGCGTTCTATTGGTTCGGTATCTTCTCCCCGGGAGATTCTAAACTCTTTTGGGGGGTGTGTCTGATTTTCCCGTTATCACTTTTTCAGCATTTGAGCGGTAGCCTAAGTTTTCCGCCCTTAATTCTTGCACTGAACATCGTCATTCCGTATTCAATAGGATTGTTTGGCTATCTGCTCTTCAAATTTGTATTGATGCCGAACAAGTTGGCACTTCTCCGCGGGTTTGTGGTGTCAAACTTTCAGATGGCAGCACTGCTTGAGAAACTCTTTAATCTGCTGTTCTTCATCGGTATCGCAAACGCGCTGACATCCCTGTTGAAGCTGCTCGGATGGCAACCTGACCGATTTGTGAGTCTGGTTTTGGTCTTGGCGGCGTTCGCTTTGGCGCAGCGATTATTGTCGTCGGTTCCGAAAACACCGGTGTATTATGTGGTTGTCAGTTTTGCATGTCTGTGGTTCTCGGTCCAGTCGGCACCGTCTGTGCCAGCATTCCTTTCAGGGTTCGCTTTTCTCTTAGGGTTATATCTCGTCGTCTTTGTGCTTGCCAAGCAGTTGGTACTCGGTTTAGCGAGTATCGCGTTAGACAGTGCTGTTGATGTTAAGCATCTGCAGGTCGGTATGATTCCAGCGGAGCAGATTGTTCGGGTGCCGCAGCCGGATGGCAGTGTCCGTTATCAGAAAAAACAGGTTGCGTTTTCAAGCGGTCAGGACGATAACATTGTCGTTTCGCCGAACCCTTCAGGACTTGATGCCGAGGAGATAGCGCATTTACAAAACCTTGCGGAATCAGGTGCACTTGCAGAATTTGAGAACCAGATAAGGATTCAACCCTCTGTCCGCTTCGCACCGGTCATCTCTTTCGGCGCACTCCTCACGATTCTATGCCAAGGACCGTTTTACCTGAAGTTGATACAACTATTTTAATTTAGGACTTACGCATACTGCTCTTTTGTAGCACAAACTTCATAGTTTGTGGCAGGAGACCTTGTGTTTTCCGAGAAATCTAATCTAACAGAACAGGCTGCAGTCAAAATTGCGTAAGTCCTGTTTAATTGAGTTATCAGTTTGCCTCGCAGTGAGAGTACGATTTTTCTGCGAAAAATCTTTCAGTTATCAGTTAAGAAGTTTCGTTTAGTAAAACTCTCTTGTAACTGACAACTGACAACTGACAACCGACAACCATTCTCACACGAAAGGATTACGAATCAAGAGATTCTGATTTTATTTTTTATGAAACGTGCAATTTTAGTTCTAATAGTTTTGACGCTGGCGGTGACATTGCCACCACTTTATTCACAATGGGCAGAGTCTCAACGGATTAAACAGATACAAGCAGTAAAACAGCAGGCACGTCCGGTTGTCGGGGATCGATTGGAGACAGTCCTATCTGGACTTGAAAGCGGCGAACCGCCTTCTGTGGTAATCTTGTATACCGGTAGCACGCGAAGCCATCTGGAGCCGTGTGGGTGTTATCAAGAACAGTCCGGCGGATTGCCAAGACGTGCGTATGTTGTGGAGGAGTTTCGGAGGCGTGGATTCCAGACGATTTTGGTGGATGCTGGAAACATCTTTGATGGCGATGCGGAGATAGATGCACGCCGCTGCGAAACGAACATAAAGGCGTTGGCAGCGATGGGATACTCAGCAGCGGCACTCAGTGAATCGGATCTCGCATACTCGGATACCTATCTGAGGCGACAGCGCGCTGCCGCGACTTTCCCGTTCTTGACACCCGATACGGGCCATAACGATTTTACACAGCCGTTTGTCGTTGAACAAATTGGACAACACAGCGTCGCTTTTGTTGTAGGTAAAGCGGACGAAGAAGTGCCAGACCAATCAGATGTTGTGGTGGCTTTAGGAGAGCCCAAAGACCCTGAACATATTGACGTTGTGATTTCTCCAGACGAGATTTCGGCAACGGTAAGTAAAGACGGACCGATATATGTCGGTTGTAAATCTGAAGGCAAAACGTTGGGCGTGTTGGCACTCTGGATGAATGCTAACGGGAAACTGACAGGCCACCATACCACAGAATTAGCGTTGACAGCCGAAGTCGGTGAATCTGAATCTGTCCGCCAACTGCTCACGGATTTCTATCGAGCGTTCGCATCCGAAACCCCATTACAGGATTCACGGCTTTTTGCTAAGCAGCTTTTAGAACAGCAGCAGGAAAACGGATATGCCTCGGCAGCAGCGTGCCAGCCATGCCATGAGCAAGAATATCTACAATGGGCTGCGACGCGCCACGCCTTCGCTTACGAGACGCTTCTGAAAAAGGAGCGATACTTTGACGCGCGGTGTGTCTCCTGCCATACGACTGGGTTTGGATATCAGACAGGATTTCAGATCGGCGACTCGGATTCAACACTCAAAGGGGTGCAATGCGAGACCTGCCACGGTCCCGGCAAGCAGCACATCGGCAACCCGAAAAAGAGCAATATCCGCAGCGGTGCGGATACCTCGCTCTGTTTGCAATGCCACGATCCAGAACATTCGCCCGGTTTCGCTGATGTGGTAGCACTGCATACCAAGGATGTAGACCATAGCCGCGCACCGATGAACTTAGAGGAACTCTTAGCATCCCGCATCGCACGGATCGGGAAGCCGACAGTGGAGTTGTTTGTGATGAGTCATTGTCCCTACGCGGTTCAGGCAGAACAAAAACTGATTCCGATCGTCAAGAAGTTTGGCGACGCGATTGATTTCAAACTGCAGTTTATCGCACAAGAGAAAGAGGTGCCTTCCACACAAGATATAACGCCGTTTATAAGCCTCCACGGCTACCCCGAAGTTGCAGAAAATATCCGGCAGCTCCTGATCGCACAGGAATATCCGGACCGGTACCTCGACTATATACTGTGCCGCGGTAAAAAATTAGACAAGAGTTGGGAGGCGTGCGCCGAGAAACTCGGTATCAGCGTGGCAAAGATTCAAACGTTGTTTGATACTTCGGAAGCAGCGCAGCTTTTCCGTGAAAATATTGCACGTGCCTCGGATTTAGGGATTAAAGCGTCTCCGACGATTTTGGTGGACGGGCATAAATTTCAGATGAATCAGTTACTACGGGCAAGTGGAACACCTTGCGAATAAAGGAGGTAACAAACCGCTCTGAAATTTCATAGGACTTACGCAGCGTGCTCTTTCGTAGCATAGGCTGTTAGCCTGTGTCTTTTGTAGCATAGGAGACTGTTGGTCTGTGTCTTTTGTAGCATAGGCTGTTAGCCTGTGTCCCCCAAATGCCTGTATTTTTTCGCATCTGCCTCTAAAACCAAGTTTTACGGTCAAAATTGCGTAAGTCCTATTTCATAGGAGACTTTTCTATTACGGTTTTACGGAACGAGATCCGTTTACATCAACCTAACGGTTCTATCAAACTCACGTTAATCTTCGTGAAAGGGGTCTTATGACATTACAGAACGAACTTGAAATAAACCACGCTTTTGGCGAAATTATCGGCAAAAGCGAAAAAATGCAGCACCTGTTCACCCAGATTCAAACGGCGGCAGCAGGAAATATTAGCGTCCTGATTCAAGGCGAAACCGGAACCGGCAAAGAATTGATCGCAAAAGCAATACACGATAACAGCCAGCGAAACGCAACCCCTTTTGTTGCTGTCAATTGTGCTGCAATACCAGCCGACTTGATTGAAAGTGAATTATTTGGTCATGAACGCGGGGCTTTCACCGGAGCAAGCGAGCGTCGGATCGGATACTTTGAACAAGCGGACACCGGGACACTTTTTCTTGATGAAATTGGGGATATGCCACTCACTTTGCAAGTGAAATTGCTGCGTGTCCTACAAGAACGAGAATTTCAGAGACTCGGTGGCACAAGCACCATCACCGTTGACATCCGTGTTCTGGCTGCTACGAATCAGGATTTAGAAGATGCTATCAGAGAGGGATATTTCCGTGAGGATTTGTACCATCGCCTCGCGGCATTCCCAATCACGGTTCCGCCACTCAGAGATCGGCGCGAAGATATTCCTATCTTGGCACATCACTTCGTGAAAAAATATGCCGCAGCCGCCGAAAAATCCGTTCGCGACATTTCTACGGATGCCTTACAAATGTTAATGCAGCATGACTTTCCCGGTAACGTACGCGAACTGGAAAACGGCATTGAGAGGGCAGTTTTATATGAGACAACAGACCAGCTGCAATCCGAAAGCCTCTTGTTCCATCAAACGCAAGAGGATTCACAACCGGCTACAAGCGACCCGACGGATACCGCTACTATTCTTCCGCTTGACGAAGTAGAACGGAGAGCCATCGTCCACGCCCTCAAAATGACAGACAATAATATCCCCGATGCGGCACGGGCGTTGGGTATTGATAGATCCACGCTTTATCGGAAATTGAAGAAATATAGCCTGCTATCGTAAAAGGGCTATCGCAAAATGCGACACTGTTTCATTTTGCGACACAATATGCCGGAACCTGTTTATCAAAGGCCCCACAACGAAAACTGCTTCTAAACTTGTCGCATTTTGCGACATTCGACAAAAAACGACCTTAAGCGATCCGATCACACCGCGTACACCCCGGATCCCGCGTGCTGCCTTGACGGACAAGGTTATAACAGGACAAAGATAAGAACGTTTTCACCAATTGGCACGGTTCTTGCTTAAGTTATGAAGTGTAAGCCAAATCCTTGGATATTAGTTGCGTCTTACACACGGAAATAACAATCGGTAAACCGGTGAAACATCCGAAGAACTCACGGTTTTGAACAAAATGGAAAGATTGCTATCTCTCCAATTGATTTTCTTTTTCGCATTTTTCCATCAACCCTTATGAGAGAGGTGATAATATGTTACGTGATGGACTTTCCAATAGATGGTTTCAATTCGGTCTTGTATTCTTTGTGCTGGTCGTTGGCGGTGGTTTGCTGTATAGTTGGCACGCCCTGCGTACCACAGAAAGCGAGATGGAACGGCACGACCGATTCTTGCAGGGACGCGAGAAACAGAACGAGACACACCCTGCTGAAACGGTGAGCGTTCCGACAGAAAACGAGACATCCGGTCTTGTTAGCACGCCTGATAAAAACTCGGACACACCGATGTCTGAGGAGGTAGAGGCGTTACCTAAAGAGACTGAGAACCTTGACTTCACGGAGGCACTCTCACCTGATGATATGGTTTCAGAAGAAGACTCCGCTGAAGATGTTCCGGTCTCGCCCTACGGATTTGGACCCTATCCAGAACTGCCAGAAGGGTGGCCATCTGATATATGGCCCCGGGGATCCGCGGATCATGAATTAATGCTCCGAGTTCAGATAAAACTCATCTCTCAAGGCGTAAATGCCTTCGGAGCAATAATGGAAGATGGACTGGTATATCCAACGATTGACAATACCGTCTACATCCGATGGGATAACGCAGCAGGCGATCGATATATCTCCGAAATCGCAGGAGATCCCGATGCTTCTGAGCGACTTGAAAGCATTATAGAAGCAAAGGGCAAAGATTTCACCGAAGCAGACATTCCATCTGATATAAAAATTGTTTCTTACGAAGATGGAGGGATTAATCCCTACACATTTTTGAATTTACCTTAACTTTAGGAGAAAAATATGAAACGTATATTGTCCTGTATCCTATTACTTGGATTGCTCGGAGCAACATCTATTTGGGCATATAACAGAGATAAAGACAATCAAGATTCATTTTCATCTCAAGGACCGTTTGGTCATCGTAGATCAGAAGATTCAGAGGGGACGTTAGAAACCTACGCACATGTTCGGATTGACGTGGATTACCCAGGCGAAAGGTGGTACTGGAGGAAATATGGCATAAATATTGAAGCGTATGCGAAAGTCCATGCCGATACGGGATGGTATCATGAAGGGGAATATAACATAGACGTAATGGCAGAGGAAACCCCACGCAGAAAGCCTACGACTCAATGGTCAATGCGGGCGAGTAAATCTCTGAGAGATAGATACTTTGATGAGTACACTGGCGATGACGCTAATCAACTCATAGATTGGGGTGAAGACGAGGTAAGAGAACAATTCTCTCGCGGTAGAGCAAGAGGGAGTATTGACCAAACCCTTTCAGGTTCTGGAAGTGACTCTGGATATGAATCTACAGCCGATGTCAATTAAACCTATTTCTGATGGACGTGCGAACTGGCCGTCCATCAGAAATATTTTATTCTTTTTTGTCATATTGTTGATACGGTTCTTTTTCTGCGTTGGAATCGGTATTCTGTGGTTTCTTGCAGTGCCTTTTGTCTTTTATATGAAGACACCTCACCTGGATACGCTTGAAGGCTACTATATCCATGAACGGATGGACGGCGATCTACATGAATTCTACAGCATCACGAAAGAACTTGAAAACTATGATGGTGACAACAAAGCACTCGCAGAAAAAGTCATTCTTGTTGGCCGCATCGGCACGGTAGGTCTCGTATGGGTATTTCCAGCACTCGGACTGATCTGGGGACTCAGTCAAAAAAGGTATAGAACATCCACAACATACTCGTAGGGAAACAATACTCCCGAGCCAAAATATAAAAATACGGCTCATGTCGAGATTGACTGCACTGCTATGCTTTAACGAGTTTTGATATGAAGTCAACAGAAACAGATTTTTGATTGATGAAGAACTCACAGATGGCGATATAACCGGAGAGAAACTTCTTATGAACACCCCGAAACGGACGAAGAAAGTTGCGAACCATCGTCCAGATACCTTCAATACCATTCGTATGCACTTCGCGAACACCATCACCATCATCATCTCGTGCCCATTCACCGTCTTTATGACAGACGACCCCGCGCGGGCGATCAAGACCGTTATACCCACGCCACCCATCTGTATAGACGACGGTCTCGGGGCACGTGAACTGATGCACATGATCCGTCAAGGTCTCTTTATCTGTTTGATGAACCATACGCAATCTCACACGACCCGTCTGGCGACCGCGCGTCCCAACGACCGGCGGGCGATCATTGGCGTAGGGGTTTCCGTGGCCCCTGCGTTTGTTCCCGCGCCGAC
>JAODVQ020536718.1:0-22950 GCA_025400075.2 Phenganax stokvisi
ATATGTAGACGCCATACGGGTACATCAATGGCTCTTTTTAGGTTGAATTTTTTTCATTCAATTTCAAGTTCGTCGTCTTTCTTTTCTCAGGTCAGCCCATGAAAACTTTTGCGTACATTAATGTTGAGTTATCAGACAAGAATTTTCGAAAATGTAGGTGAAGTATCCAAGTGAAAAAGTTTACAATCTACAGAAATTGATTAATTCGTTTACTTTGATAGATACGACAATATTTGTTGTACACCAATCAGTAAAATGAGGAAGATTCTCAGCGTTACATGATGCAATCAATACTTTAACTGGTTCCTCGTGTGCTCATTGCACATCTAATAGTTTTCAGAATGCAGTTTTGGTTTTTAAGCAACTGGAGTAAACTAAAAACAGAAAAAGATCTTTCATATGTGAATTTTGATAACAATAACAGTTACAAAAAAGTGTTTGAACCATACAGCTATTCCTCAAGCAACAATAAGTTCTATCTATCTTTTGAGGTAAAAGCAAAACTCTATTCCTTTGAACAAACGCAGGTTCATCAACTTACAACAAGTGTTATTGGAAAGGTAATGTTCTTAAGGTGGAAGTTGCCAAGCAAGATTATTTCACAAGGTAGAAGTTTTCAGCTAATTTTCGTAGCTAGTTCACGACGTGGTTTGATGTTCTCTCTTTGTAAATTGGATCTTCTGCATTTTCGCTTCAGAAGCTTTGTTCAGTCTATCTAATTTTAGTCAACATTAAGTTTGGGTTCAACGTGTTCTTCGAAGAATAATGCAACGAACTCAGAACTAAAAATGCTATATTATTCCAATAAAGAAGCGAAAAAGAGCTACATAGGTCTATTAATCTTCATAATAAAGTTTGAAACCACGCAGCAGATTCTTGTCAGTTTTGTTATATAAATTCTTATTCAGGAATGAATGTCCACTGGTCAGCGTATAAGTAGCTACAACGTCTTGCGCGTCGTGAAATTCGAAAACAGCCTAGATTAATCGCCCTTTTTTCTTTCTTCCAAAAAGGCTACCTTGAGTATAAATGGCTATGTCTCTGCTAATATTCTATAGAAATATTCAAAACTTACATCAAATTTAAGTTGGACACTGCTGTGTTTAATAACCTCC
This sequence comes from Phenganax stokvisi, assembly GCA_025400075.2. Lineage (NCBI taxonomy): Eukaryota > Metazoa > Cnidaria > Anthozoa > Malacalcyonacea > Clavulariidae > Phenganax > Phenganax stokvisi. Next base: position 1,116 of record JAODVQ020536718.1, read on the forward strand.
ATTTGAAAAAGATACCCTTTTCAGTTTTTTAATTACAATGAGTCAAAGAAGAGGAAACATTTTGCACCATCCGGTATATTTGTTAGGTAAACTGTTTAGCAGTCAACCCTAAGCATACACAGGCTATGTGCACAGGGTAACGTTTTTGAGCGTTTTCATTTGTGTTTTCACGCGAAAACAGATGCAAACACTAACAATTTAGGACAGGGGCTCCAGCTGATTTGATATATTGAAACTTTTTTTCCTTGGAAAGTGTTATCTAAGCGTTAAAACGATAAACGAAACACAAACGTTTTTGGAAACGCTTGAAAACGGCGCCCGTGTGCACGTAGCCACAAAATGGTCATTTTTTTAAAAAAGAACCATTTCTTTAGCTACACTTCATCTATATACTGTAGTGTAGTATATGCAGGTACAATACATGTTGTATCCTATGTATCAAGTGCGCACTGTAAAGCTATGCAGATGTGTAGCTAGAAAATTTATATTGATATTTTCTTTATAGATTGCAGAAAGAGAACCAGGCAAATGTCCGTGCAGAACGAACCAAAGATGCTGCAGATGTTCCTGTAGTAAAACAAGACATAAAATCAGCAGTTCCTGGTACGCCTGTTCCAAACACCCGAAACTGGGTTGTCGGGAAGTTTGGAAGAGTACTGCCGATTGTATATTTACGTCGCAGAGATGGCAAAAAGGTAACAAAATTTGATCCTTCACAAACTGTCCATTGTTTAAAAAAACTGAGGGGGCAAGATGAACGACAAGATCATTGCGTTGAAAGTTTGACTTGGAATCTTGAGGAAAGTAGTGGCGATAATATTTCGATGAAACGTCAAAATTCAGAAATTGATGGTGGAAACAAAAATAAGACTACGAAGAGAATCAGGGCGAACAAAAGTAAGAATGGCAGCAATAAAGGTGTTAATGATAAAGACTTGCGTGCAGCTTGTGACGAGCATGTTTTCCTGAAAACTTGTAAACGTGGGGATTCTAGCTTGAGCAATTCTTTGGCAAAACACCAAGCAAACTCTTTCTCTTCTGTCAGTGATGATGCAACGAGTGTGCTATCAAATGACGATGACTGTAGTTCAAAAGATTCAATGTCATATGAATATTGTGCTAGCTCAGCTGAAAATTCATCTTCTGATAGTTGTGAAAATAATACAAGAAGTCAATCACATTCAGCTTTGAAGAACATCGAGTGCGAAATAAACGATGATCAGTCGCCTAAATTTGAAACTTTGACAGCTCGAAAATCCAGCTTTAATGAAAACAAAGAGCAAAGTGAAGGTGAGAAGGACCATTCGGGTGAACATCTTGATTCTTCGCCCGGTAGCGAAAGTCGTTCTTTTAGTGATGAGAGCGTATTACAAAATGAAAAGTTCAGTCCCCTTTCAAAAACGATTGGTACTACTGATTCGGATGCTGAAGTAATTTCTACTGCTGACTCTCTTCGTGGTCTTTCTCAAAGTTCAAAAAGTTTTAAAGATGATGTAAATAATATCTCGGGCTATAGCAAGAAAGATGTTTCAAACAAAGTGAGACTTGAAACATTAGAAAAAAGAAAAAGACACATCGATACTCGGAAAGAAATTGTTAAACAGGCTTTGCAAAAAGTCGATACAAGTTTGGCTCATGCAGGAAATTATATCAATTTTGAATCTGATGACGAAATCGTGAATGAAGGAAACATCAAATTTTCAACAGGAGAAAAGGTTTGTCATTGTAGAATTACTTTTGCTTTTCCGTCTAAAATATCGACAATGATAAGCTCACATGCACTTTCTAGCTACAGACAGAGGCATAAAATCTTTAAGAGCCTACATGTTATAGCAAGAAAAAATTTGGACTGCTTGGTAGTGCTTCAATTGTTTTTAAACCTGTCACTATAACACTATAAATTGCGTAGCAAACTATCTTCTTATAACCATGCAGACCACAGATACCCAGGCTATCATATTACAGTAAACCATATGAGTAAACTTATCACTAATTGATCCACGGGTGGCCTCAGAATATGAACGAATGGCTCAGATAATGTGATTCTCGTTAAAATGATATTTTCTGTTAAATGGGGGTTTCTGGGGAGCACGTAAAGAATGGAAAGTCTGGCAGGAGTTATGAACATATAATTCACCGAAAAGTCGTGCTCCTTCGATTGCTTATTCGTTAGAGCGAGGGACTATGCAGGGTGTACCATAAAATGAGAGAATAATAAAATCACGTATTTTTAGAATTTGAATGCCCTACCATAAAAGCTGAGCGCGACGTAAATATTGACGAGGTACATGGATTAAAATTTTGTTAAGAACATCTTGTAAATGGTGCAATTTTCCACTTTTGGAGATTTACAGCAAATGATAAAATTCCAATAGAGAAGAAACTTTGTAAAAATGATAAAATTCAAATTAATCCTACGTCAGGACCATTAGAGTGTTAGAGCATTCAAATTCTATAATAATTGATTTTTATTGGTGGTTTGAATAGTTTTCGTTCTTTTGGGACACTCTGTATTCAATTTTGTGCTTGATACCTCTAGGTCGCCGGCTCGGAGAATTTTTTTCAATTATGTTAAACCGTATGAACGCTAATTCTTATTCTGTACACTTCTCTGCGATTGCCAAAACTCCTGCAGAGCATTTTTAGGCATGGCTTGTTTGTGCGAACAGGGTTAACAGTACTCTGATTTTCAGAAAATAGCTGGTTCAAAAGCTCTTGCGTGGCTGGGAATGGATTCCTCCAGTGATGATGATGGAGATGCTAATGCAGATATGTTTGTTGAGAAAGAGTATTTTGACGGAAGATCTGGCGAAAAGGTTTGATACACGCTTGTAGCTGGCATTTATCTTATTGAAAATCAACTTCGCCTTTCCAGTGAAATATATCCTTGCTCCATGCAGTATCAAGTAAACAAAATCAATTTCTCTGTAACATCTTTGTATACAGTGGATGCCTGTTGCAGGGTTCGTTTACATTGGCGATTTTTGACGCGATTTTCTTCGAGTTAAACGACGTGATAAAGTGGATTACATACTTGGTCCAAAAATTTTCCTAGTGCACTCGCAAGTCAACCTGCTCAATCGCATACGCAAGAGGAGAAAAATCGCAGCAGAAATCGCTCTTGTAAACGGGCATGTAGCGAGATCTTGATTGGTTGAACTGGGGACTTACAGGTTAAGTCACTTGGAGAGATAGAGAGCACGTGGCGGAGATGTAGAAATAATGTAACGTGTCATATATAATAAAGTATCGATAATATCAAAGTAAACAAATAGAAAAGATGGCATAAAAATGTTTTAGTACGAACTTTGTGGTGATGTTTTTTCTTTATTAGCTGATGAAATTGCAGCAGAAATTTGGCCATGATCAAAGATTCAAAATGGATGAGCGGTTTTTGGAAAGTGATGAAGAAATAGACTCGCCAAGACCCGCCACGATTGCTGAGGATGAGATGGATATCCAGCTCAAAGAGGAAAAATTATTATCTTTGAAAGTTCTTCAAGATGTGCTTGGTACAAACTCTGTGTTTCTTGACAAGAATGAGGATTACAAAAACGTGTACAGGTACGTATATGCAGAAACTGGGTTATAATTTAAGTAAAATGAATAAAGTAGTCTATAGTACCATCGCTGTAGGAATTTCGAAGGTAAACTCTAGGCACTTGGCAGAGCTCAAATCTGCGGTTTTTCAATGCTAGTTAAGTCTCTGAAGACGGACGTCATACAGAATTGGTCGACAAGAACTAGCCACAGGACCAATACTTTATAGCTCAATAATGTAGACAATAATGTTAGAAATTGTTGCATTATGTATGCTATTTACGTGCAATAGGGATTCTGTTGAGACACGCTACGATCCTAGCCGTGATGACCATGCCAAGTTTGAAGAAGTTATCACAAAATCTGACAGTCCACAGGACAATAACAAAGAAAAAGTCATTAGAGAGGAGTTGCCTAAAACAAGTGAACCTGATGTGACACAAGAAAAATTTTACACTGTGTCTAATTCATTGAATGAAATCTTTGGGAATAAGGATAAGGTATGAAAGTATAGGACGATGCTCGAAGATGGTATTTTGAAGTACAGTTAAGACTACTAGTGTACTACCTACTTTGTTATCTAGAGTGGGAAATGTCTTTTAGAATTATTTTAGTATAGACGATGATAGAGAAATCCGAATAAAAGAAGTTCTAATCTCGCCGGCTATGCTTCTTGCCGTAATTGGGCTTCTTTTGACTTTGCCGGTGTTGCAGTGCGGATGCACTGAACCTGGTTTTTTAAGATTGAAATAATTTTAAATTTTATTTAGTGTAGTTTATTTTCATAGAAAAGCAACGCATTTTCATTCTTCCCGGATTTGGATGAGAATAAAAATTTTGAAAGCGCAAGTACAGCAGAAACAGAAGTTACCAATTGCAAAGTTTCTATGAAGTTAGCTCAAGCTCTCCCGTACGACAGCAGTGCTAGTGAATCAGAGGATGATCTGGAAGAATCCAAAAACCCTGAACCCTTCAAAGTTAAAACAAAGAGGTGTTTATTTTATCATCCAGATAACCAAGAAATGATGGACATGTTAGAAGGTAAAGCTATGAAGGCAATCATTCAGTGTGTTGTTTCCACGGCAACTGAGCATGCGGTGGTAATACGTCTGCATTGCAAGTCCAGTGATGCTTTGTGCGATTAGCTTTTATGAGTGCATCATAGGAAATCTAAACGCAATAATGAGCGTAGTTTCCGCATCATTGTAATTATCGATCTACTAAAGATGGAATCACAGGTGTTATTCCGATGTCTGCAAACAGGTCTTCAGTTCTGAGAAGAGCCAGTACTAAGAACCTGTTTGCAGGAAAATCTAAAAAGAGAGGCTGAGGGAAACAGTTGGTATGCATCACGAAACGATCTAAACACCACTTTCATTTGGCAAGAGCTGAAACTGAACGATATAAACTATTTGTTTTTCTTGCTGTTGTTGCCAAGCAATTTTAATTTGTACATTTTCAAGATGCAATTATAAATATGTGTATGCTAAATTTCATTTTTGAGGGCTGGGTGTATTTGTAAAGAAACTTAAATTGAAATCAGAAATTCTTTTTTTGATGAACGCTTAACATGAGAAAGTTTTTGTTTCTAGCGGAGAGTTCCAGTTTTATGAGACAAAATTCTGTTGAAGAATTGACACGTTATTGGGTAGAAGTAAGGCAAAAGATTACGCAAGATTACAAGAAGAAAAGAAAGGACGCTTTAAGACGTCAAAAGAAAACATCGTTAAGAAAACTGCAAACTTAATGGTAAGTGCTGTATTAGTACAATTTCGTGATGTCCTCAATTTTTCACAACTTCTTTTAAATTGCTTGACTGAAGTCGCACGTTTTCCATGCATAGAAAGATTTTGAGTTTGTCACTGACAAGTTTTTGAAAAATGATAAGATTGCGAAAATCCGGTCTACACGTACGATTTCATGCCGACGCCTTTTTTTGCAGTAGGAGTGCAAAGATAATTCTTCGTTAATCGGAATTGGAAGTTGAAACAGGCATGAAGCAATCGACTACATTAGTATTTTATTATAGCTATAGAATGTTAGAAATAGTAAACATAACACAAGGCAAATGAGATATGTGGTGTGAAGTTGTGTTAATAAGTGTCATACACGTAACTTCTCTCCTGAGGACGTTTTCTACTGGGCGATATTTGTCAGTTATTTGAAGATGAGAACATCGTAAATTTGTATATAGCGTTCTAGACTACGATTCATAGTGAATCGAAATGAATGATTTGTAGGTTATATTAGTAAAATTTTTACTATTTGATTTATAAGTTAATTTAATCTATTCAACAAAGGTTTCAAAGACAAGATATATGTTTGAGGAAGGAATGCGTTGTGCATGATCTTAACTGATTAACATGAGTTGTCAAACTCGTGTCATATATAAAACTTCATTACTATTTCTACAACCAGTTTCCATGCATATAATATGTCATGATTGATTGTTTAAATCTGTACAAAAACATCCACGATATGGACGTAGTCTACAATATGTATAGTGCACCCTACTCCCTACCCCAGCGGTCCCCGGATGCCTTCTTAGAGTCAGTCACGTGGTCTGATCCCTGTTCTATCGTGGATCCATTTCAAATATTTGGCAATGTTTGTGTAGGCAAGAAATCGTGGGTTTGTGTCGCAAGATTCTTCATCAATACCGCTGTCTAATATGTCTTTGCCCCAACTCAACACACCACCAAGGAAAGCAACGTTTTTCGAGTTTCTGCCATTCACGTAATTGTGCTGATTGTGCACTTTCCTGGAGAACATAAGCGGTGATCCACTGTCACCTGCACAAACATCTCGTAAATCACCCGCACAAATCATGTGCCTCGAGAAAAGATAATGCGTGCAGTCTTTAGACCTGCGAACTCGCACAGTTCTTTTCTGCAAGCCGAAAGAATTTGTCTTCAAAATCATGCCTGGCTCGCTTCTATTTTGAAGAAATGTTTGTTGCGTGTTAACAGTTGGAATGCATATTGGACGAACATTTTTTGTAAACTTGATAGGTTTCGCCAACTTCACTAGAGCTATATCACTTTTGCACTGACCCTGCTCCACATCACAATACGAATACGGAATGATTTCTGCACTTTCAATGGAGTATCGGTCATTTGTCTGAACTTGATAGCTATCATCCGGTCCAAGTGAATGACCTGCTGTAAGTACCCACTTCTCATTCAGAATAACACCCAGAACGCCTGTGACGGGAAATTCCAATCCTCCCCAGTAGTTAAACTGTGACGTAAAATGAACGACCCACGGCCATTCGCCTTTCCTCGTGTCTTTCCAACGTCGCGTTTCTGTGATTGCATCATCAACAACGCCGCATTCTGCAAAGAATAAAGGAATTTACCATCGTAGCACGTACATGAAATATTTCCATTCATTCGATAAAAGGACTTTTTAACTCGTCCTTTATTTGGTAGTGCCCTGAAGCTTCTAAAATGGTGTGCACATGCGGTGACTTTTTACAATGGTACTCTACTATTGAATGGAAATAGCACATATTGGACACATAACCCTATGCCTGTTGGAATAAGCTTCTTTGCATCGGGTCTAGTCATCAACTCTAATTAAGAAGATTCCGCTTTTACATACCTGAATAATCGTATGTATCACCACAAGTCTTTCCATCTTTCGCCAGAAAGAAGCCTGGTCTACACGAACAGGAGAAACTAAAAGAACAAAGAAAATACTCGCTTTAAATATGTCCAAACTTAATTCTAGTTATCGCTGTTTAATTGACTGAACATGCAGTACATGTTTTGGGCTTTTAGCTTAAACTCTTGACAAATATTGGCTGAAAACTTCTTGCGAAGCATTCTCGCGAAGCATATGTATGGTACCGTACGAGCAGACTGAGATTCATATAGATACCAACCACAGTAAAGACCAGTCGGTAATTCTCATACACCAGGGGCCGGTTGTTCGTACGGCGTTTAGCTTAAACGGTGGATACGTCAAAATTAAAAACACTCACGCACATTATCTAAACTTTCAAATCAACTCTTAATCTACAGTCTGCAGGTAAATACATCATTATTGTATTCAGTTAAAAAACTTTTCATTTCGTTATTCAAGGAATAAATATGATTTCTATCTTGAACTTATCCTGCACTTCGAACAACCGCCCCCAGAAAGACAATAGTATATGAACGGTGCCAGCCTTAAAATGATTAATGTCGATCACTTGAGAACTACCTTCCTTTCCAGTTAATACAGATATGATCACACACTGCTTTTCCTGGTAACTGGCATTCATCGACGTCTTCACACGTGTCGCCATCTGCTGCCAGTTGATAACCTGAAGGGCACTCACATCTGTATGATCCAAGCTCGTTTATACATTTATGAGCACATGGTCCTTTGCCCCCGTTCGCTGAGCATTCGTTAATATCACTGCAAGACTTCGACCTAAAACATCATTTATACATATGCTTTTAGTTGCAGTTAATAAACTCCAAACAAACAAAACATTTTGTAGTTCTAATCATCTCACAGTAAAAATTTTCTCAAAAAAGAGATACTAATAAGGCATTTTTTTCTCCTCTAATACTAGACGATTTTATCTGTCATACGAAAACCTACTGAAATCTCGCCCAGTATGAGAGCAATCGTAATTCTTATGCGGTAGTTTACTTTACGGTAATTTGGAAAGACACTGCTGCTGATGATAACGGTTCCATGCAAAAAAAAGGCTCAATCAACTTACCCTTTAGGTACAGCTTCAAATCCTGGTTTACAAAGACATCTGTAACTGCCTGGCGTGTTTAGACAAATATGTTCGCACCCGCCATTGCTTTTCATGCACTCATTATTATCAAAACACGCTGTCTTGTTGGCGTTCTGGTGGTACCCACTATCACAGTTGCACTGATATCTTTAGAAAAATTGAGTAATACAGTTACTAGACATGAACATTTCATTAAAATATTTATGGACAAGTGCTAACTTACAAGTCGCATGCCATTTTACAGTATATTTAGTTCATTGCGACATTTTAAAATGAGACCAGCGGCCGGTTGTATAAAACTTTTAACTACACTTTAACTAACGATTTTGTAGTTAAAAAGTAGTCAAATTTTGAATAGGGGGTTCTGATTGGTTTACATTCGTATTTAACTATAGTTAACTTTAACCACGTTTTTATACAACCGGCTCCAGGACATTTTTTTTGAGCTCGAGGCTGTAAATTGTACCTCAACTGGCTCAAGCTTAAACTATTGACTTTGCTGTAGAACTATAGTTTCTGGTAGTTTTGATCACATGGATCATAGACAGTGCACTTGATTTAAGACAGCGTCAGCATGTCACAAAGAAATTGCAATGTAAAAAGCAAGGATAACTTTTTAGTTTAACCACAGCATACGTCCTCTGGTTTAAAGATAGGAAATCACGGTTGGACGACAACTATGGACACTTCTATTTTCTCTATAGGCCTTCAAAACACCAAGAAAAAGTCAAACTTTTGAGACGCTTGAAACAATTGTTTGCAACTTTCTCTTAGCGCTTAGAGTTCGAGCAGCTGGTAAGAAGACAGAATTGTCACTCCGATCAACTGATAGTCACCGAAGTTAGTCAAAACGTGGCATATAGAATGTTAACCGTTCATTCTTTAAATAGAAAGAGATTAAAAGCACTTACCCTCCAGCGACATTGAAGCAAGTATGACAGTTTGGAACTCCCAAGCCGCATTCATCCAAATCATAACAATGCTTGGGGTTTAAGTAAGAAACAACGTATCCCGTTTTACATGAGCAAGTGTAACTACCGTACGTGTTATGACACAGATGTTCGCAGCCGCCATTTAGTACAGCACACTCGTCTACGTCTAGAGAACGAAATTTTATTGTATGCATGATTAGCTGAAAAACAGGAGTTTATGATTTAAAGAATAGCCTTTCCAATTTAAAAAAATATTTGTGATAAGAATAGAGAAGCCAAGAGGCACTCAAAGACTCCATACTTCCTCCAATGTGTTGTAGTAGGTAGCTGTTTGCTCAACTATTAGATTTTACCACCAATAAAACTCTGTTGCGTATAATAATTATAGACACAGAGATCGTAACGTAATTGGCTTGAGAGATGATGTATTGAACTTAATTTAGTCTGTATCTCCTTCAACATCCTTGTTCGAGTTTTATCAAAGATTTAATCCGCTGGCTTTTTCCAGTGAGATATTATGTTTATACGAGCAAACAAACAAAAAAAAATAGGAATGAAAGTATTTTCTCTTAGCGGAAGTGAAAGGGGTAACTGTCATTTTCTACGCATTGTTTCATGTTGCAGAATTTCAAAATCGTTCGATTTCTTGACAATAAGTGCTGAGAATAACAATAAATTATTCACCATTGCAAGTATTTTTGTTTGTTCCTTGTGTAAATCCCGTTCCACACGCGCATGTGTAGCTGCCTACTGTGTTGAAACATTTGCCTTCACAAATTCCTTTCTTCGTGCATTCGTCCACATCTAAATAGCATAGAGAGTTTACGATTTAAGATACAGTTATATATATGGAGAGTTTAATATACAAAATACAGTTCTCGATTAGATATGATAAGATACAGTTCACTGTTTAAGACGCGGTACAGCTCGACGACGCGGGGTCTGTTTTACTGAATCATTAGTCCAAACCAATGCTAAGCAACAACAAAGACTTAAAGTCGTTCTGAATAATCTGGTAACGAATATAGGTTGAGGGAAAACGATGCAATATTTTTATTAGGTTGACTTTGTGAATTAACCATTCTAACGTCGCGAAACTTCTACGTCCCCACGAAGGCATAAAAAGGCTAATATGATCATCTGTTTATTATATTAGTAATTAGTGATTTATAAATTTCTTTGGAAGAGCAAGTGTGCAGTTAGCTTCAGTAGGCCATTAAGTATAAATGCTGTATTTTTGCACGACAAAGCAACTAACAGTTGTGAACGAGTGGTCTTAACAAAATTCAAAAGATTTCAAGAAAAATATGGCGCCGTAGAAACTCAAATTTTTGGCTGATTTCTTTCTTGACATAATATTAGATATTTTATTATTGTTACTAACCAACACAAGTTTTCCCGTCTGTTCGTAAATAATATCCGTCTTTGCAACGGCATTTTCTTCCAGTTGGGACGTCATTTTGTTTAATCACTTCACAAAAATGGTCGCATCCACCATTGTCCTTACAAGGATCTAAAACAACAAAGAATTTGACCCTAAGATATAGACAAGTTGCATTGTAGACTAAATTTTGAATCAGGAAAAGGGCATGCAATTTATTACCACAGCAAGAAAGAGCATCTTAAATTTAGTAAAATTGCAAAGTTTGGTAGCGAAAAGCTAAAATATGCGGAAAATATAACGCTGCGAAGTTTGCTATATTTGTATACTATTGCATTACTGCGGATATTGTTACCACTTTCGGCTCAAAAGTGCTAACAATTTTCGTTCTTAATACGAAAGTAGACAAAATTTACAAAGTTTGCAGGACTATATATTTTCCAAACTTTACAACATTTTGCAACCGCACTTTGCAGTTTTACTGAATTTAAGATGCTTTTTCCAGCTGTGGTGATGGATTTACCTAAATCAAGTTTTAGTCTAGAAGGCAAATTGTCCATTGGAGCTTTCACCATGTTAAAGCAAACACGAAGATCGTGACTTGCATATAATTATGGTACGGTGTACAACCCCAAAGCTCAAATGGAAACAGAGAGCATGGACTATGGCTGTAACTTTAAACATTATTGTTTAAACTTGTCCATCATGTGACATCTCGAACTACGTTATTACAAACTAAGAATTGGTATATTACAATTGCGATCCACTTACAAGGCACAGTGCAGTTTCTTTCATCAGAATTATCATAACAATCGTCTTCGGAATCGCATACCCAAGACCTGGGTATACATCGTCCATTATCACAGACGAATGTTGACTTTCCACAAGTACAATTTCTCTCATCTGAGTAATCTCCACAATCGTCCATTCCGTCACACTTGAGGAGCATGTTGATACAAGATTTGGTCGTTTCACATTGGAAACATGGTGTCGGAGTACTCACTTCTGTGGCATCTGAAAAGTAGCAATTCAAGGTATCAGTTGGTTGTACATAATGGGACGAGTTCAGGAGCAAGATTGGATCCAATCTGATCATCATTGAGGAAGTTACTTTCGAGGTTACATTGCATATTATAAAACTTGTTTTTCTGGTCTATAAAGGCTGCGTTCTGCTATCGCGTTTTTCATTCACTCGTGTACGTAGGTAAAACGTTAAATTGTAATGAAAGTCCGTTTATGAAATAAAGAAGCACAAAATGAAACGTTTAAAATTTAGTGTTTTACATGGCATGCATTAGTCATGCAAGACAAATCAAAAAAGACCTTGGGAAATAATGAACCTCATGTTGCAACAAGATTTCGTGTTTAAATTATGTCGCTATAGTGTTTGAGTCAGTATTACTTTTTGCGTTGAATCTTTTTGCAAGAATAGTTGATTGACTACAGCTATATTAGGGGACAGGTCTGGGTTTAAGATGCATATATAGCAAGCAAGCATTCTGCATCTATGCTGTAATCTGCACGTATGACAAAAGGTTGGTTAAAAGAATAAAAGAAAACGTATAATTAGTGAAAATGCACCGTAGATCACTCTTCATGTAACATGTAATGTGTTGTATTTTGTATAACAGTTATGTTAATTTGCATGTACGTGTGTGGCCATGCAGGTCTATTGAAAGCTTTCGTAAGAATTAATCTTTAAAATCCCACTTTCCGTTTTATCAAATAAATGAATCGTAAATCTCATTACTTGATATACTTCTAGAATAGAATAATCTGAATTGTGTTTTTGATATCATCTTCCACCTGGGATTATCGGCGTGGAATGATGTTTTGCAATCTTCTTTGAGATGCAGCGCAAGATTTTTCAGTTTTATTACATGTTTGCAAAAAAATCGTTGTCGTTAGGTTTATAGTCTTCAAGTTATTGTATTGTAGCTGTTGCTTGCAGCTGCAGCAATCATTGATGGTAGCTTGGGCTATGATGTTCTTATTTCAATTCAAGGATTACAGCTTTTCCAAAATGTTCCCCGCAAAAGACTGCCTTGATTAGCTGAACTTGGTGAACGCTGTTCACGCCGTGTCATTCGAGCCACCTTGCCCTTTTTTGGCAGTTATCTTCACACTTGACCTCGACCATAAGTTCTGTTTTGTTGCGACAGTGCGAATACTTTTTTCGAAACAATCAAACTATTTCTTCCTCCTCTGTCGTATGGAAGATTGTTTTGTTGCAAGACTTGGTTTTCTATGCTGGAATAAACTGAGTAATCCTCTCTATATATTGCAAAGAAAGCTATTTGTTTATATGTACATATAGCTGAAAATTGATTCATTACAGGCAGGTATTTACATTCTAAAACTTTCAGTTGTAATTTTGTGCATGCCATTGTGGTGGAATGCTTTCCCGCAATATTGTACACCCACAGTATTACTGTGGGATCCCTCTAGCTTTTCAATACTCAATACGTTGTTGAAAACCAATTGAATTTGAATTTGAATTTGAAAAATTTCTTTGTACCTGCATGCAAATTGATACAAAACTAACCAAACAGAAATTCCACAAAGTCTTTTTAATTCTTATTAGAACTATGTATATCTTTATCCAATTAGCACTTACCAGCATTTAATGTTATTTTGAATAGAAACAGTCATTAAAAAGCGTGGTGCCTGTAGTTGGTATGTGCGTATACGTAAAATTAACTACGTGGGGAATTAGCCATTGATTAATCTACCTCTTATGTCAATGTCATTAGGATGTCTCTGTGCGTTGTTTTAATTGTTCATAAATCCTGTAAATTATGCTCAAATTATTGTACTTTGATTGTTATATATGCCTTTACAGTCTTACTGGCACTTGAGTCGTTAGTCATAACAAGATATGTTTTAGACATAAATCTCCCGGGTTTAGATGATTAAGTAGTTTAGTTATTTTTTACCTTGCCTGCGTTATTGTCATGTACTACCACTACTGTTACTACTTTTATAAAAAGTAATGTATATCTTAGTTTTCTGCAACATTGCAACTAGAAGAGCAAGTTAGCCTCGTGAAAAAGATTGAGTTTCTTTAAACAAATAATTACATGCTTTACTTAATATATAGATAATACATGAACTTTCCGGATTTGACAGTATTTGTTTTTGTGCGCACTGACGTATATGCATGCATGGTGTAGTTTCGAAACGTTTTTCTGTAACTTGGTTCATTTTGTTACCATGCAGTGTCAATGATTTGGATATTTGAGCCCCTTGCTCTAGTAATGTGCTTTGCGTGAGCAAATGAACACCTACTACAGGTGTAAGTACTGGCTGCAGCAGTCCAACTGCATGTACTGACTTGTGAATTTGATCTGATATACTGTAAGTTTAACCATGCTGGAAAAGCTAGTAGGCAAACCAGCATGAGATAATGCTCAATTTACGCGCAAGTTCACAATCCAGTACTACTACTCTTACTATTGTATATATTTCGTGGAAAGAAATGGCATGTAACCAAGCAGGCAAGCTTTAAAGTACCACCAGTTTATGTTTTACTATAACAGGTCTTCAGTGGAATATAGCCGTGATGAACATTGTGATTTACAAGGTAACCAGCTTCATTGTACGGTTAGAAACAGTGTTGTTGGATGACGCTTCGTTACGAGCTTCATGACATTGTCGTCTCTATGCAGAAAACAGTATGACGTGTCCAGTGACTGAAAGAGTGCACAAACTGAACAAAAACATAGTGATATCACATCTTGTGACAGAATTATTGAAAAATCTTGTTAATGTTGTGGTCAATCTGCTCTTGAGATATCAATTTTCGGAGTCTCCTTATACCCACTGATAGATTCTGCACGTGGGTAAAGATAATGGTTTCCGACTTAAGACATCTGCTAATTCACGTTCTGCTAGGGGCAAAAAGATTAAATTAGGATGACTTTTCTCCGAAAATTCCTCGAATATTTTCCACCTGGATTGGGTATGTCACTGTTAAGAACACAAAAACGGAACCTTGAACAGACAGAACGAGAAACGAAATATAACGTCATTGTTTTTAGATTTATAGCAAGTTCTAAACGATAAAAAATAAACTTCAAGTAAGTTTAAAGCTTTCAACATGTCATGAATAGCGCAATCACTTCAAATTTGATTAGAGTGTGAAGCTAATTGTCGTGAACTGCATAGATCTGCCCGAATTGAAAACGATTCTCACTTTCGAATAATTCTTTTTTACGAGGGGCGCATCACTCCGGAAAATCTTGTACACCTTTGCAAGAATCTTTAAAAAATCCCGAGACTTTAAAAATCTCTAAATAAACTTTAAAATCACGATAATCTTACAATCTTTAACGTTCTAAAATCACAAAAATCTTCCAAAAATCTCAAAATCTGAAAAAAATGCAATAAATCGTGGAAAATCATACAAAATCTCTTGTAATTCTTTAAAAAATCTTTGAAATCACTCAAGTTCTAAAAAATCTCGTACGCTATTTTTCGAGTGATACGTCCCTCGCTTTTTTATTTCTCTCTTCTTGTTTTCTTCACTTCCTTCTTCCACGATGATTCTGTGTAGTTGAAATTCTCAGAAGTTATGTTTTTGAAAATATGACTGAATATCTTACGTTTAGGCCTATCAAAGGCTTCATTCTTGCATGGATTTTCTTATAAGTACGGAATGAGAGTGGAACGATTTGCTCAAAACAGGAAGATTATCAGTAGTAAATTTTGATACAACAAATGATATCCCATTACCACAGTACAGCGTATACAGTTATACTACGACATTTGTGGTCAAGTTTGCATAAAAATGCCATGGATTGAAAATGGTCAAACGTGTAAATATCATAAAGACTATATGCATACGATGTTTGTTTGGGTATCAGCTTTTTGGGGAATGGCTTTGCGCTTAAGACTTATTTTCATTATTATGGTGTAGCTTTTAGCATGTTTGTCCTTCAGCAGGTTTTGGCTTTAGTGGATTTAGCAAACAAGTGAGAAAACCTATTACACTGCTATAATGATCACAAATGACACAGCACTACAGGAGAGTAAGTAATTCCTGCGGGCGTCCTATTGGTTTGCGGTATGCGCTAGTTCTTTAATTGTTCTCAGTGCTCTCTCTGATCTCGTATGCTAGACAGTGAATGGGGTTCATACGGCGATGTTCTTTGAGGATTTTAGGGATATGAAAAAAGGAACTTTCTGGTGTTATTTAATCTTTGAGTTTATACTAGTGAATATATGCTGAAGCGTTTCTCACTATAGACATCCATTTAATCAGCATTTGTTACCCAACTAGTCCGTGGTAACTAACTTTCTACTCTTGTTAAAAATATAAAAATCCTCAAGGTAAAGAGATGATTTTCTTTATGCTACGAACGGAAATTCCGCACTATACAAAATAAGCTCGACACGAGAGATCACAAAGGTCGGCTATTGTTTTCAAATGTTTCACTCAACTCATTGCTAATACAAATCCGGTCGCGGTGAAGACTCCATGACTGTAAATTTATTCTCAAAATAGAATCTGCTATATAATGAAATACAGCGCGACAGGCATCTATGTATTAAAGTGATTTTGCAGGCGCAGCAAGTTTGTCGTCACTCCGTGATCGTTGTAACTCTATCATTGTTCTACCATGTTATCTATTGTCGCATTAACGCGCTTTATTTTCACGAACAACCCAAAACACAGACATATGACGCAAATGCGTGAAAGTTTGGTTAGTTTTCTGAATTCTTGAAAGATAGATTCATAATATTGAACTTGCAGCATTAGCAATACATAAGCACAAGATTACACCAATAGCCATGTCATAATCGCGAAAGAATAGAGTAATATGAATCGTTTTCCATTATGTTTATCAGTATTTAGACGACCAGGCGGCTCTTGAAATAGTTTAAAATGTATTTATTTCGCGTGGTCAATGGTCAAAGCTGACCTACCAGTACTAGTCACCGGTGAATGATTACAACACAGACGTTTTATTCACCACCATGCACCGACAACACTTATAAAATGACTCCATGTTTCTTAATTTTGGGATATATGACCAAAAGTTAAACTTAACTGGTATTTTATATGTAAAATTTAAAGTAGAGTGGTAATAATGTGACAACGTTTCGTCTTAAATTCATGGTTGATAGAGTTAAGACGCGCACTACGGGTCTCACAGCCTCGAGACCATATGCCAAACACAGAACCGAGCCATGCATAAGATGTCTCCCACGCATGCAACACATGAGTCTTGAATTCATGAATGACGTGAGACGGGTTCACACAAAATTGTATTTATGATTACATTGGCCTTGAATAAATGCGAAGTAACGATGACTGTAACATTGCAGTTCTTGGTGAACTTGTAAACATATATAAGATACGCGATAAGATTAATCTAACCTGTCATCAACGAACGACTGCCAGACGCTATCAAGGCGAAGAGCCAAACTGACCTGAACAAAAACCAAAGTTTAAGATTCACAAGTGTAACTGACTAAAACACATACGACAACTACATTGCAACAATAATACAATTCAATAATCAACGAGTTTCTACGTATGCTTACAATATTGTCAGAGTTACCAGTATATTGCTAGTGAATAGTCTCGGTCGAACAAGGTATGATTGAATATCTTGTCCAATAACACCAAAGTGTACTGACATTTCTAATTGATCTTATATTAAGAGCTAACACCTGTTGGTCAATTGAACAGAGTCGAAGAAGTCTCTGGAATTCTGAACGTACGAAATGCAGTTCAACTTATAGATATATCGAGCACGTGTATATACATGGCGCAAATTTTACCATTATTATGTTTACTTACAAATATATATTGATTAAAGAGCTCTCCATGTTTCGATCCAACTTTCAATTTAAGCAGCGGGAACAGAGAACTTCAACTTTACCCGATCTCAAGTGCGTCAAGGCAGTAACTGAGCAATTTGATGAGCAACGACGCATTCTATACGCACCAATCACTAATCACTTATAAATAATTAAGTGCCAATAAATTAATCCAATCATGGTACGATCAAATGTCAAGCCGGTAGTGATGCAAACATTTTGCTATTATCTTTGTGTTTATTAATTTTTATATAAATAAAAACTACGTGCAGGACTTCAATATTGTGTGTGGGTTTCAGGCATTCAGTTCACGAAATCTGAGCTAGTAATTCTGTTTGGAGAACTGAAAGTAAATTGATAAGTGTACATTTCGCGTTCAATACTTAGACTAGACCAGTGTGAAAAGTCACGGTGATACAGTTACTTAATGGCAAACACTGCAACGCCCAAGGTAATTGCTCACCTGTGTTCAGTTGTGTAATCTATGGGTGATAAATGGAATTGTTGTTTCCAAATGCGGAAACATTACAACGTTTTTGAAAAACCCCATGCGTAGCTTAAGCCGTAATACCCTTCAAAAATTTTTGCTTATTTACCAATGAAAACAATCCAAGGAAAGTGCCAAATTCCTTTCAGAGAGACCTACATGGTCTACTTGTTTACAAGATCTTTTTTTGTAAATCCATCCTTTTTACGAGTAGCGAATAATATTTGACTGGCTGCTTTTAGCACGGTGTGGTCCAGCGCTCTCGAGCGAGTGTGGGGTATTTAGGCACAGCAGGGCTGTTGTACGAAATAAACAATGCCAAGACAGAAGCCTCTATTGTCTAATTCTGCACAAGATCACAATTCACGTTTTCAATTAAATTTATACAACGAGGAAATACTAAGAAACTGCAAACGCACTGATCCTAAGAAGAAACATTGCACGCTTTGTGATGTGAGCCTGAGAGCTCGAACGCAAAGAGCAATACCTTGTCATTGATACCACATCACCATGAGATATATTTATTAGTAATCGAGCGCTAAACAAGCCCAAAGGCAAAGAGATTTAGTCAACTCAGGCAGCACCAGTAAATATAATAACCTAAACAAACTTATTACGGCAACAAAATCGAACAGAATTGACGCTAATTTAAACCGCTTAGAATCTTGGTATTACAAATCCGCAAAACGCATCTTAAGGGTTTACGATTCCGGAATTTATCCTTAATACTCTTCTTTTTGCGTTATCTTATATAACTATGGAGATGATAAATAAAGTATTTGGAGAAAAAGTGACGTATTATTTCAAACAAGAATTGAAGTAGATCGCATGAGGTTCAGCAAAAAGGAAACATTTCGATCATTCATCTATAGGAGGTCCACGTCTAGATAGCCCGTCGCTATAGTCTGTTTCCAGAAAGCAAAGCAAAAACTGAAAAGATGTCATCGACATGCAATACATATTGAGTCGATATATTTATCATATTCATTAGTTCTGATACTAGAGATCCGTGGTGATGAGGATACATCAAGGTCTAGTTCATAACATTCAGTAAGATTGAAGATCACGACTTACGTCAAATGTTATTCTTGTGGGCTGGTAGGCACGTATAGGTACGTAGGGAGGTAAAGCGTTTATTGAAATCAAACCAGAGATAGCCTCATCAACTCAAGGCTGGTTTTGATTGGGGGGGGGCTTGTTGAATGTTAAAAACGTTGAAAAAACACAACTAGATATCAACACACGAATTGTATGAGTGAAAGTTAAACTTTTTACTTTTCAGTTCTTGGATAATACAACACAGTTAATTCGGGTGTTGGCAAGATCAGTGACATTGCATTGTGTCCAGGAACTACTGAACTTTAATCTTCAGTGACAACAAAGCCGACTTTAGAGTAAACTTTATGTAAATAAGAGTAGTTAATTCTAAGTATAAATAATGCAAGTCTGAAGTGGTATAAAAATAAAACTAGAGTGAATCGTTATTAGCAACTACTGTTAATTCAATTAGTTGACTTACTTCAATTTTCTGCAAATAAAGCGAACTACTCTACTGGCAGTGTAATCTACATCATCTGTTACTACAGAAATACACTATGCATCTACATAGTTTTTACTGATGCGAATAAAATAAGTCAGTGAATTTCGTAGCATGCTCGGTGATCGGTGATGCTCCGGTCCAGCTGGTCAATCATTAGTGTCGCCAAGTAACGAATTCTTATACCTTTCTCTACTCTCAGTTCATCTTCTGTCGTTGCTTTTGTTATTCTCAGTTGTTTCCCAAAGCAGCTACATTATTCTTTTTTGTTGCTTGTTCTGGCGAAACAAAGGCAACTTTGCAAGCAAGAAGATGAAATTTCAAAGAGCTGCATGTTATTATGGTTCTCTGCGTTGCCATTGTGTAATTTATTTGTTCATAATGAAAAAGAAAATCATTTACAGTGAGCAAAAGCTTATGAGACGTCGTTAGTGAGTTACAATTTATGAAGTCTAGGATTGAATGAGGCGGAGTCAATGAGGTATGCCATTATGACTGCGATACCGTTTGAAACACCATACGTTTGTAGCACTGCTTTCACCCAAGGTCCTTGCGCAAGTGTGAGGGCAAGAACGTTGCGATATCCCTAAGTTATATGACTGGTATCATTCCGCTTTGCTAAAATGCCTCTATATTTTATTTATTGACATTACCGAGGTAGATAATGTATCTTTGATGTGCTGTATATTAAATGTCTCTTATACAAACGACTGCAAAATTCAAACGTTTATAAGCTAACTCTGATTTCAGATCAATAATTTTTGAAGAACCAAGTGTAGCTCTAGGCCTTACAGAGGATGAAAGAAACTCTGGCAACCAGAGTGTGGCAAGTTGCACCCAGGAAATTCATGCCATTTTTTAAATTGAACTTTACATGTATGCAAATTCAGGATATTTATAATTTATAATTATAGCTCTTCACAACGGAGTAAGGAAGTTAGAGCTACATATTTGACGTGCTTTCCAATCGAGTCTTGGAAATGGAACTTCCTTTTCCTTCCTACACTAACGCTTAGTAGTCAAAAATGGACTTCAATTTAGTTTGTGGGAGCCAGAGTATTGATTGCGGAATTTAGACTGCAAATGTTTCTCATATTTGAATGCTATGCGCAAGTGAAGACTACCGAGTATAATTGACAACTGGAACGACATCTTTCCACAAACTAAAACAACTTTGCTCTGGATTCTAGATCTTTTTGTTTTTGCTCCAAGCATGGCTTTATAGGGTCAAACGCGTGCAGGATTAGAAGGAACACATGAGACAAATTACTGTAAAACATATAAGCCACCCTAGGCCGTGCTACTGTGCCTTTCCCATTGACTAATGCGTGCATAAAACTTGTGTGAGGAGGATGTCAGGATGCATGGGAGAGAAAATTGCACGCTTGGAAAATCGTGACTTTTAAAAGAACAAAGTAGAAATGAAAACAATCGTCATAGAGGATTGCGTCCAAAAAGCCCACTAAAGACTTGAGTGCAGATTTTGTGTGATTAATTCTTATTCTGCATTGCTATTTACGCCCAGGTCAAACGAAAGCAAGAGTCGATGAAAAGCAATGAGCATTGGCAATCACAAATTGATTTAAGTCAGTTTGAAAACGGTGGTTTTGCTTAACTGTCAAAGTCGCATGCAACATTCATGCGCTCTCGCATTCGCTTTGTATTAGGTTTTATTTTTCTGTAATATAAATTTCTCTTTAAATTAAAGTGTTGAGAATTTATTGCGTCACAGAGGATTGGACAGAATTCCAATGAAAACATAGAAACATTTTTAACGTTCCAAAAAAAGCACACAAGCACATGAATGTCATCGCTAGCCATTGACTGCCACGCGTCATTCCATGTCATTTGGAGCTCACAAAGTTCGCAGTTTTCTACTCCTCCACATTAGTTATTGTGCAACCCGTTATTTCTAGCAACTGCAATTGATATACTTAGAACTTTTTTAGCCCTACAGTGTACGATGACAATGTCTGAAATGCACCAAGAAAAGAATAACAGACATCAGAAAGTTTAATTCCGTTTTACGACAAACGTCAAAAGGTGGGCGAAGAAAAATTTACCGATATGAAGACAATAAGGTTAAGATATACTGGATGTTTTAGCAAAGGAAGTTAAAATGAAACTGCTTGACGTAAAATTGGAAATCCGAAAAGATGAAGCGAAAAAGCTCCTCCAAGAAAAAACGGCTCTGCTGTTTACCGTAACTTTTAAATGTGAAGCTTAAACTCCATACTAACTCAAATCGATTTAATGTCGAAAGCTGTGTGCAGTGCCATGGAGACTAGATCATTAAGCCCGGCGTACACCAGAGCTATGTGCTTAGCAAAGTGTCATTCGTGGCTGTTGGCGTAAGGAGAAAACTCTAGTGCGCGGTGCACTTTTCTAAGCT
>JAODVQ020536824.1:8456-22940 GCA_025400075.2 Phenganax stokvisi
ACAAGTTCTAACAGTGTCTGAGTGATTAAAGAACTTACTCTAGGTAGGCCTGGTATTTCATTGTCAACAAGAGTAGCCACGTGAAACTGCAACATTTTGATATCTTCGAGGATTATGTGGGAGGCTGCTCCGTTCTGTTCGTTCCTGATCAGCTGCTGGTTGCACTTGACTATATCACCTAGTTTGTGGGTCAGATCATCCTGTACAATAACAAGAGGAAGATCTATATAAGTACCCCTCGAGGCAAAAAATGAAACTTCACATCAAGAGTTGTGACCAAAAATCAACTATAATTATCTTTGTTCGAAAAAATCAAACTGCCATTAATTACATAGCACAGTTTGTTGAAATTGTGTTGAGAACAATTGGAAAGTGTATGTACCTGGTTTCTTGCTGATCCGTGCATGACAACAGCAGGTCTGACAGCCAGAGGAGGTACAGGGAGAACTGTGACTATCATCCAATCCGGCCGGGCAAACCTGGAGAGAAAAAAATTATTCAATAAACACAGCCCCTCTCTCATCCTCCCTCTCGGAAGGAGCCCTGGATTGGTGTATTGTATGTTTTGTCTAGTACTAGTAGCATTGAACCTTATACAGTCTTATAAAGCACATGCTTTGATTAATAGCACATTTCTCACCTGGGATCCATGCCCAATACGAATGTGTCTTCGTCACTGATATTCTTGAAGATCTCAAGCACTCTCTCAGCACTGAGAAATATCTTTTTCTCTTGGTTGTCGTCGTTGACCTTGACCCACTCCGCAGTCAATTCCAAACAGGCACGACGGTACTTTGGTTGGAATCTTCCACATCCACTCGGGGTCTACTCAATAAAGAAAGTGTATCAGTAGAGAAGAGCTCTATTTAGAAATTCTACCAATATCAAACACAATGGAAGTTTAGCCATTACGTCAAGCTCATAATAATTACGTAACTTTGTCTATTTTGCACAGTCATTTATGTTTTGTCTTTCTATGTGTGTGAATAGTGATTGACTTGTTTCCTTGTTCCCAGGTGTAAAGTCAGCCAACTCAAGACAATTCTCATTGTTACACATGTAAAAAAGCTCTTTAGAATATTACTACGTAGCTTGCATACGGATTTTGGTTCTCCTGGCTCGGCCGTGGGATCAAATTTCGAGTCCACGCTGTCGCCTCCCTCACACACTGTCTTACTCTTGGCCAGGTCGTAAATGTATTGCAGTCTATGGCGAGGATGACTCTTTGACTTGGATAGTATATCCTTCACCTTCTCATCATTCTAATTAGGAAAAATCCCACTTAAAAGTAGGTATGATTCTATAAATAGCATATTACGTCATCGCATTCCATTCTATATTTAGACACAACCAAATATGTCAAGAATGTGCGTGCATACCGGATCAATTAGTAGTCTTGAGCAATAGTAGCACACACATCTGAGGATCTTGATAATCTTGGCCAAGTAACCAATGTGGAAGACTGGTTTTGAGAGCTCGATATGACCAAAGTGTCCTGGACAAGTCGACATGTTCCCCGCACAGGTCCGACACTTTGAAGCTCTGTCGATGACTCCTTGCCTGGGGTCCATCAGACCCCCTATTTTAGGCCTGCCCCCCTCCATGGTATAAGGATATCTTATACCTTCTGGTACTGTGACAGACATCCGTTTCTAAAGGTTTAGCGGATAGATTTGAATGTGAACCTAGGCAGTGAGGAATGCCATCCCCACTTACTATTTCCTCGGGACTCAGGATCCCGAATTGGACCCGTTTCACGGGCCTAAGAGGTGCCGACGAGTTTTCTAACGCCGCCATTTTGTTGACGGTCCCTAGAGGCGCGACCGACGAGGAGCCGCCGATCGGCACAGATCACTGAGTGTGAGTACACCGCGGTACGAAGAACGAACCCAACGTCTCTTTCCCGCGTTAGGATAGCCGGCGTCTTCTCCTGATGGCGGCCTGAGAGAACCCCTTTCTCTTCGGTATTTCTCAAGCCACTAGGAGCTCAAAAGAGCCAACCCCGGAACAAAGAGCCGCAGCTCGCGCTTTTATAGTCGCTTAGTATCCAATGACGCAATGCTTTAAATTTCGTCCAATCAGCGGCAAGCTCCTAGGCACGTGCTTTTTGCACATGCGCACCGTGATATTTTAAATTTAAAACGTCGCATTGCGCATTCCTCTGACCACACCCCTTATTTGTAAGCGGCCACGAATAAGGGATTTCCCCATTGACTTTTCGGGGCAAAGGTCAATCTGAGATGGCGTAAAGAAAGAAAAGAGCAGACAGTGTCGTAAATAGCGATGCTAGAGAGCTACATAACGCCCATACTGATGGGCTATATCAACAAATACGTCAAGAACATCAAGCCATCGGATCTCCAGGTCTCGTTCTGGGGCGGTGACGCCGTTCTGCGAAATTTGGAGCTAAGACTCGATGTCCTAGAGAAGGAATTGAGGTACCCTCTCACGATTCGGAGTGGCCGGATCAGGGAACTCGTCCTGCACCTCCCGTGGAATGCCATCCTTTCCAAACCGGTCGAGGTTCAACTAAAAGACGTAGAAATAGTAATAAAACTAAAAGCCATCAGACTAAAAAACCTCATTACAGAGGCAACCTCTCAAGAGGAAACTACAGAATTAGACCCAGCTTCAGCTAGTAGTACAGGTAAGGGGGAAGAAATGGCACCAAAGGATGGTTCAGACGATACCCAGCAGGGCTATCTCCAAGGTTACACCAGCCGCATACTCAACAACCTCAGATTCCACGTTCAGAATCTCGTCGTCAAGGTGATTGAAGAAGAGAGTGACCTGATGATGTCGTTTAATATTCAGTCTCTAAAATATGGAATGACAGACGAACATTGGGCTCCTAGTTATATATGCACGGACTATTGCAGTGGAAACTATTCTCTTAATAAAGTATTGGATATTTTAGACATGGTAGTTCATATGCAGCCCATAGATAGCAGTAATAGAGTACAACCATCGACCGCACTTAAAGATCCGTTTCTAAAAAAGTGTAGTTTCTCAGTTCGGATTCAGTCCCTGCACCAGGGGAAGAAACTGCTCAACAAGTCGACTTGTTTTCTTTTCGACTCTCTCGTCTTCTCAGCGGACGAAAATCAATTTTCGTTATTTTTTCATCACTTGGATTGGCTTCTAGCTATGTACTATGATGGAAAAAAGCTAAAGGGAAGGGATGATGATTTGTCTAAGTTTAAATCTTTGAATCCAGAACCAAAGGCAGGAGTGGTTATCGAAAATGATGGACCAACTTCGCAAGATGCAGTGTCTTCTTTTGAGGATGTTTTGCTGGTCGGTAGCATTGAAGATGTGGGAGCTAAGAGCCAGGAAGGTGTGGTAGGAGAAGGAGAAGGAGGCAGAGGAGGATGGGGTAGCTGGATGTGGTCCTTTGTAGCCGCAGAAGAGGCGGACGGAGAGGCTGGAGGAGAGGGAGGCAAAATTCAACTAACACTTGCTGAGTCCTCAACTATTTCATTCCTAGCCAAAAGTATTACCGTCAACCTAAAGGTACATTACATACAAATTACTACACTCAATTTACAGTAACCTCTAAGAAAGAGCCAAAACCTCTCTATAAAGGGTACTCCCACTGCTTATATATTTATATATAGAGTATGACATTTCTTCATTGATATATAGGTGACTCATCAAGGTCGTGTTCCAGTGTTTTCAACCCCAAGATCACGTTCCAGAACAGTATTGAATATCATATTCTCCGGGTGTAGTGCTAGAGTAGATTCAGTTCCATCTACCCAACTGTTCACAGTCTCACTAGGTATCATGGCTGTTCAGGCCGCAGCTCTGGGGTTTTGCTCCTGCTCCGATGCCACGCCTTCTTCTTGGAAGGCCGACCCCCATCACGAGAAGGCAAGTGCTATAGTGAAAGCTAATACTGTATGATGTGGTTGCCTAAAGCCTGTTAGGTACTGTAATCATACAGTGGAACCTTCAACTTTTGCATCTCTTATGAATTATTCATGAGTTTAATGGCCTCTATATAATATGTATGTATTGGATGGCATGTTCTATAGGTGCCAGTTTTCTCACTCGGAGATACAGCTACGTGTGACACAGAATTGGTTCTGAAGGGTTCACTTTTTGACCCCGAGACTCCAGCGAGTTTCCCCGACCACCTCCCCCTTGCAGAGTTCCTCTTGGCTCCCCGGCCTGAATTCACTGCCTTGTGGTTCACGTACGAGTATTACGACACGGGTCCGGCACATCCCTGCGAGGTGTGCGAGGAGCGGCTACTCGTGGGAGAGCTCAAGTTTTTGCTCAGCCCGGACACTCTTCACAGGATCACTCACTTCACCTCTGCCTTTACCGAGTCACTTAAAGCTTGCCCCCTTTTCACCGATGGTATGTGTTATACTCAAGTGAGCATTTCAAATTTTTATTTTTCAAATTTAAATTTTTTTTTAGTTTGCTTCCTCTTTTCAGTTGAATTTTTACGTCTGTTTTAAAGGTTTTTTAAAATATATTTTTCAGGTATGGTGATAATAGGAGACCCTAAGGCTGAGACGTCTCTAAAAGTTACTCTAGCTGGTGGACAAGTTATTTTGGGGTCAAATGTTCACTACCTTTCGTGTTCCTCATCAAATTCTAACGATCAATCAAAGTCCAAAACCTCGGCAGTTAAAGTTCAACCATCTTTGCCGGCTAGTTCTGAGTCATTGCCTCCTCTGCTGACTGTTTCTCTCGCTCGCTCAACGATATCAATGACTTTGGCCATGTACAGTGGAAATGCTTCTCCTGAGGTCCCCCAGAGGAACCAGATTAGACTGACGCTCTATGAATTGGAGGTGATCGACGATGGAGAATTCAGTCTTTCCTCCTCGAATCAAACAAACCAGACGACAACGAAGAAGAAAATAATCAACGTTCCAAAACTAGAGGTCTACAGCCACTCAAAAACGACCGGCGACGGGAAAAAGATGAACGAAAATGATTCGTTGTACACTCAGCTTCATGTTGAAGAACTCTCGTGTACAGTTTCTGTGGAGCAAATTTCGAAATCCAGTCTAGTGGCCCTGTCGTGGTATACAGGTTTATTTCCAACTCCTCATCCAAAACCACTACCTCCTGAGGCTAACCTAGGCGGTCACCTCCATGTGTCAATCAAGGAACTCGAACTAACGAAATCAGTTATGGTAGCATTTACTTTCATTTCGTTGACCGTGGATTCGATGGGAGCGGTGCTACTGTGTGACAGTACAAAAGGTCGTCTCTGCCACGCTATACCAGTGTTCTATGGACCTTTACCTACCATACATTGGAACACTATCGATGCTTATAATAATAACACGGTGAGAGGGCATGCCTGCCAGGGTGATGGTAATGGGAAAATTGATGAAAGTTATCAAAGAATGCTGGAGATTTTCACCGCCACGCCACATCAAGATTCCATTGGTGAGGGGCAGTCTTCTTGTACAGTGAAAACTCCATACAAAGGATAAATTTAAGCCAACACCTTTCCTTGTAGAGAGTTTTTAAAAAATTGGCATTAAAATTCTCTTATTCCATTTTATATATTCCAATAGAAAAGAGCTACCCTACACTTCAGTTGTCAGTTGGGGGCCTGACTGCCTGCCTAGATCCTATAGTGCTGGATTTCATGAAGCATGTTCCTTCCCTCATCGTGTGGGACAGGGCAGACTACGGGGACCAGGGACTAGCTGGGAAGAGCTTGATAGGAGGAGGAGGAGGAGGAGGAGGAGGAGAAGGAGAGGGAGTACAACCATCTCTTCACAGTGAAGATACAGCCAAGGAGGACACAACTGGACTGAGCAATACAACCGAATCTATCAAGAACAGTGAAGATATAATCACAAAGTTAAAATCATATGCTACAAAAGTAGGCCAAGTTGCACTAAACATGCAAATGGTCACTATATTTAACTCTGCTTTAATTTTAGGTTGAAGTTCAGCCAATACTTATCATTTTCCCATCTACTCCTCTTGAAGAAGGTATATGTATAGTTAGCTTGTACTTTGGGCTGTTTAAGAGACTCTATTTATTAATTCTCCTCTTCCTTCTCCTTTAAGGTCTAATGTCTTCAGAGCTCCCAGAGTTCCCAGTTCTCCCTACTCTTCGTGAGAACTCTACAATGGAGGCTCTCCTACTCTGTCTACCTGAATTATCCCTCACGTAAGATGTCCATTATTGAGAGGGCCCCTGTCTGAGTGTGTTTTTACTTTGGAGGGTCCCTGGTAGAGTGTGCCTCATATCAGAGGCTCCCTAGTATTATTACAAATGGTTATGTGTCTGAGTGTCCATTATAAAGAGATTGAATAAGTCATCAGGGTCCCTAATGAGTAGGTTCCAGTGAAGTTCTAATCCAATCACAGGTCGGCAAAAAGTCATGTGTTGGAGGAGCCAGTTCCAAAGAATTCATCAACGAGCACCTTTCCCTGGGACTGTACACTTAAGCGAGCGTCAGTAGTGGCTCTCCTGAGAGGGGGAGGGGTCCAGCCGCACTACGTAGTGGATCCTCTGAATGTAGCAGTATCTCTGGCAGACCAACAGGGAGGAACTGGAGTTGCAGTACACACTGATTCCATAGCTGTTACTCTCTCCAGAAATAATGTACGTTTCTCCAGAAATGGTTGTTGGAACTCCATTTAATACACACTTCTCTATAACATACACTTCAGTAGAAGGGACAAGTTTCTGTATCTCAGTGTACTATTGATCAATACATTTGTAACCTCTCTTATGAATGGACACACAGTTATATAGCAATGGAAAGTATTCCTGGCTTACCATCGAACCTCTCTACAATGGACAAGACTCTGAGTGTCCACTGTTCAGAGGTTCTACTGTATAATGTTATAGTTAAACCCTCAATTCTGGCCTAGTGGTAGTTACATGCTATGTACTGTATGTAGGTTGAATTGCTGAGTAGATGTGCATCAGAAGTTCTGGAGACCATCTCTGTGCTAAGCTCTTCAAAATCTCCAGATGGGTGTACTGATTCAGGTGTTCATTCTCTAGACGATCCTCTCCCTCTTCTTCCTCCTCCGTCTACACCATCACGTCGTCACCCGTCACACATATCCTCGCCCGCACTCTCCACCATCACCACGGCAACTGTAACCACCCTCCCTGCCCATACATCGTTAGGGGCCACCTCCTCATCCTCTTCGTCTCTCTATTCCAGCAATACGTTTTCCTCACTCTGGGTTCAAATCATAGTTACTAAGATCACTCTTTCTCTCCTGGCACCTCTGCCGACTCAAGAAAGCTCAACAAGAACCAATTGGTCTACAAATCAACAGTCTATTTCAGCTCAGTCCAAGTCTAGTAGCACTGCTTCCTACACAACCCCTTTATCTAGCCCTACAATGGGGATGTCTAGTCCTATGGGAGCTGTATCTATACATATCCACACTCCATGTGGTCCTATGGAGACAGTACCTATACTAGCACGTGGTCCTACTGAAACAATGCAGACCCATGTTACATATGATGCAATGAAGGCCCACACTCCATGTGGCAATGATTCAACAGGAGGCAATGCGAACGAGAGACCTGTCCCGGGAATCAGTATAGCTCGGTTTTCCTCAGAGATAGAAGGTGTTTCAATACAATTCGACGTACAGGAGAAATATGCCAATCTAATTGTGAAGGTTTCATCGGTAGGAGCAACTCTGAAGACCAAGAATTACAAAGATAGTGAGACTCCTCTGAGACTTAGTGAAGGAGAAGGATGTGGTGAAGGCCAGTGGATACCCTATCTCTCCAGTGAGAAGGTGTTCAGTTCTAAAGGGTCTGCTCTACCAGATGAGCTCTCTGAGATATTGGCCAACTCTTCTTCTGCAGGTAGGGTACATTAATGTACAATGAAACCTCATTATGGTGAACACTGTTTATATGCAGTTCCTTTTATATGAACTAAATCTCTGAAGTCCATTCTATAGGCATGTATATACCATGCACTATAGCTATTTTTAAGTGAAATTCCTCATTGTGTGAATATTTTAAGCTGGTCCCCTCTGGAGTTTACTTTAATAAGGTACAACTCTAATGTAAAAGAAATTTCACTGTGTGCATTAATTAGAGAATTCTCTCTCCCATTCACAGCCATACATTTACCACAAGGCCACACAGTCTCAGCCAATTCCTTTAGAAATTTCATAACTCTGGAGTACGCTACCCCTCGCCAGTCTCTCCACCGAGCTCCAGCACTGCGACTGAAAATACAGTCATTCGAGGCCGTTCTTTGGCTGCCAATTGTTGACATGATTTCTCAAGTTTTTGAATCTTTACAACCGAAAGTTGAGAGTGAACCGGCAAGATCTGAGGTAATATTGAAAGCCTATTTTGTAATAATCCAACAGTATTATAGCCCTGTAGTTATTACTTTAAAGGCTAGAGCTTGGTTCTCTAGTAGATAAGCTATCACTACTACATATATGGAAGTTTTAAGTATCAAATATTCATCACTATGAGCAGGTAACACAGAGAGAAGATAGAGGAGAGGGTGTTTCGTGGCCAACTGTTGAAGCGACAGTGGAGTGCTGTCGGTTAGTCCTCCCGTCCGCTGACTACTCCGACTCCGTCCTCTGCAATATTGGTTGCGTGACCGTTTCACACTCTCTGGACTACCCCACCACAGACGTGAGATATATCATCTCGAACAGCGCCTTCCGTCGACTGAGCCACCTCTCCGGGGAGAAGAAACAGCCACCCCTTCCGGCATACCAACTAGATCTTCTGGCCATGTCTATATGGGGGATACATAGAGATGAGGAGAGACAAAAGTAAGACTTATATTCTATAGAGTAATTTAGGGTACGGCAAAACTTTAGCATAGTCCCATACATAGAAAGGCTACATTTAGTACAAGTGGAATGAAATTGCATTCTTTCACTGTATCCCATTGTTCTTGATTAGCTTTATTCTATCTTT
Organism: Phenganax stokvisi; assembly: GCA_025400075.2. Classification (NCBI taxonomy): domain Eukaryota; kingdom Metazoa; phylum Cnidaria; class Anthozoa; order Malacalcyonacea; family Clavulariidae; genus Phenganax; species Phenganax stokvisi. The sequence goes on from JAODVQ020536824.1 coordinate 17,374, forward strand.
AGTAACATTTCTAAATATAGCCTTTATATACTTCTACACTTCACTGCTATCCTCCTTTAAACCTATAACCTATATATAGGAGAAGTATTTTCCAAGTATTATAGAAGAGTAATGTACTATATCTTATGGTACAGGGGGCAGGTGTTGCTGTATGCAGGCAGTAGTGACATTAGAATGATCTACACTCCAGCACTCTACTGGAGACCTACAGTCGCTGGAACCTCTCACAAGGTGATGTAGTAAAATATATTTAGTGTGTACTAATTCTTATAACAATGGTGTTTAATGTTCTCATACACTCAATTGATATACGTAGAATGTAAGCATACTGTACAAGGAGGTAGTAACTACTAGTTGTGTGTTTAATTTGTGTGTTTTTGGTAGCCAACAGAAATTTTTAGTGGCAAAAATGTCCCAATATAAAAGATTATTGTGTGTTTGTTAGTCGAAACTGGTGAAATTTGAATTTCTTCTCTTTAATTATCTATATATACGCAGCCTGCTATACTGGCATGTGGCCATTGTTTGGAGATCAACTTTAGAACGGACTTGGACCTCATGTTAGGATCTGAACAGGTCAGACAATATACATATGTACATTGTACCTATAGCCCATGATTAAGTAGCTCCTCTATCACCTACTACCATAGTGTAACCTCTCTTATAAGGACAGTATTGTGGTAGAACCTCCTCTATAAGGACACCTCTGAGCCAAAGTACATTGTACGTTTTATGAGCTTCCGTACCATTTTTGTTCCAAACAGGTCAAGTGTATATCAACCGTTCTTCAAACAAACAAAATTTCAACTCTGCCCAAACAGACCACACCCCTGACCATACCCACTAATCTCGCCTCTTCTCCTGGTGTTCCGTTTAAAGGGTTGCTATCGGGAACCGCTGTCAGGCTAACACTAGTCTCGTCTCTCTTGTCTACCAATGAAGAAGGAGGCGAAGGAGGAGGAGAAAATTTGATCGATTCAGCGTCCGAAACTTCGGAATTTGTTTTCCCAACTCTTCACGGATTTGACTCTGAAGTAGTTCCGTTGGCTCAGCTGCAGTTATTCAACATTCTGTGCAGCGTGACCACCTCTAGTAGTGGAAGTTGTCTCGTGGAGGGTTCTTGTTTCAACATGGCCGTCGGCTACTGCGGGGGAGATCACATGATTAGCAGTGAGTTTTACTTACAACGGAGCATATTATGCTAATGCACAAATTGTCATACACCACTCGTAATATTTTCCAAAAAAAACTTATGCGATATTATGGCGAATGAATATGAGCAAATTGTATACAAAATGTGTATAGGTTTAGATAGTTACTCATCTGCTTCCAGGTTATTCAGACCTCGTTGACATCGGGATTACATCATCACTAATGGACACTCTACTGCTGGAGACACGACGAGGCCACGCCCACAACAAGAGGGAAATTCCCCCTAGTGTGGTTACCGTGGCGATAGATCTGAATCCACGCAAACCTCCTGCAGTGAACGTTGTCGTGGGACGACCAATCAAAATCATTCTGACTCCTCAACTGATCGGAAAATTTTCAGAATTTGGTGATTCCATTCTCAGACACACAGGTGGACAGTACAGAACAGAATCAAGTAGTTTGAAGCCAGAACCAGTAGATGAAGGTTGTCTAGTAACATTCTCAGACTCAAAAACCTCTTTACCTGATTCTTATTCGAATCAGGATGGCTCGGTCAGAGCGTACACCACTGGTATGTCAGAGAGTCACGATATCGGTCTTAAATTGAAACTGAAAATCATGCAAATTCTTGTGGAATATCAAATCACATCTCGATGTCTGGATCATCGGCCAATTGCTGAGGATGACAATCTCCGTATGAGTGGTGCTGGTGGTTGTGAGGGTGTGGAGGGAGGAGGAGTTAGTGAGGGGTGTGTGGCCGAAGAAGGCTTTCTCTTTGTCTGGGACCATTTGGACCTTGCCTACCCTAATGTTTCAGGTTAATAGAGTATGTACAGTGTATAATGCATTATAAGGACACTAACCTCTCTAATATGGTCACTTTTAGAAAATATACTGTCAACCATAAAATGAAGCTCTCTCAAATACTTACATACGTTAGAAAAGAACACTCACTTCAATAACTATCATTCCCTTCGAATCCCATCCAGAGTAGCTAATTTTTTACATTGGAAAAAGAAGCTGTTCTGGATGTTGTTGAATTGTTCTGTACATGTTTGCCTTGCCTGGCTTGATCACATTGATTCATGAACACAGGGTCCAGTAAGAGTGTGTCGGGTGAGCTCCATTTAGAAGGTCTGCAGCTACTGAGTATACGTGACTGCAGTACTAACATAGTTCTCCTGCCAACCCAACTCAACTGTGCCCTCACCAAACATTTCCCTTCGTCTCAACTTGATCTGTGAGTATAGTACATATTGTAATGCATTATACCTTTTCTATGGACAGGCTCCCATTTGACTACCAACTTTCATAACATTTTATATACAATTGGAAAATTGGAAGGTTCTTCATTAACTTTATGAGCTTCTATGGACATGTAATCATGTCACGCCCCAGTTTGCAAACGTTTTTGGTTATACGAAATCTTCATCCAAGTTATATAGCAGAATGTTTTTAGTACAAAACCTTATAAGAAAGAACCTCTCTTATCCAACTATCCATGTACAGGAAACCTCTCTGACAATATATTCGTCTATAGAGCTGTTTCACTGAATTCATTGCAATCATATTTTATGTACATTGTTACAGAGGTTATATGACGGTTCATATCTCCTGTGGTCTACTGGATATTAGACTGAGCAGAGAAGAAATGGAGCTAGTTAACAAAGTACACCACCAGTTGGCCAAACTCTTTCCTCACGCTCACAAGGTATGAATACTGTATGCTACTCTAAGTAGCTCTAATATATAGATGGAGTCTGAGGCTGTGGAGGAGGAGATGGAGGTGGAGAAGAAGGAAGAAAAGGAGGAAAAGGAACAGGAGGATGAGAAGGATGTGGTAAACTTTCACGATGACCTGAGAGCTGGAGATTTTACCTACGTCAGAGATTCCGATGGTCAGATCACCTGACAGTCACATTACGTCTGATTAACCCTCTATCCACTGCAGTAGTGGCAGACTACTCTCTAAGACCAGGAGAAGTATATTTCTCCCTGGGTGGTGGTCTAGATCGCTCCACGTCGATGTCGTGGTACTACCATGAGCCAAGAGCTGTCACCAAACTCTCTATTCTACCTGTTCCATTCAGTTTCACTTCTGAATCTGATGCTCCTATTCAAATCAAGGTTTTCATTCACCCATACTTCCAAACATTCATACTTTCATTCTTCCATGTGTCCCCTTCCCTCAACAGTGATACCCTCAAAATTTTATATTCATTCTTCCATACCTCATTCTTTCATACCTCATTGTTCCATACTTCATACCTTCATTATTCCATTCTCCATACACTCATTCTTGATACTCTGAAACCTTCATTCTCCTGTTCTGCCACAACTCAGGTTGGATGTTCATTGGACTACTGGAACGAAGACCGCGAGTCATTTTCTGTACTCCAGAAATTTCATCTCACCGAGACCACACCCACCGAGGTGGACGTCTCTCGTGTGATTGGTTCGCGGAAATGGAGGATATCGATTGTGGAGGTGGAGTGGGAGGACGAGGAGGAGGGAGAAATCTTTGTCAGCAGGTCTATAACTACACAGAGATACCTCTCAATATAGGACACTTGGAGAAATAAACCTCTCTATAATGGATGCTCTAATCCTTTATAATACAGAGGAACCTTTGAGGATACAATACTATTATTGTCCATTGTTCGGAGTTTCCACTAATACTATAAGTTCTATTTTTTCCTATTGTTATCATACTAAAGTGTCCGTTATTTGGAGGTTCCACTGTCTACAGTACATACTTTAATCTTCTTGCAGTAGTTCAGATATGATTGATGAGGATGGTCAACCGGTTCCCATTGCTAACATACTATCTCCCGTACTACTGGCTGGTGGAACCTGCGTGGACTCATTCTTCAGTCCCAGACTGGTACCAGTTCTGGATCTCTGTCTCTCGTGTCACCAGCTACAGATCAGACTACTACACAACCCTCCTTCCTTACCTGGTACACTCATACACTGCCACCTCTTAATAAAGGACACTAGGAATGTAAACCCCCCTATAATGGACACTCAGATCCTTTATAATACAGAGGATCTTATGTATAGCCCCGTTTACATGGAGAAAATTAAACCGGTTGGGAAAACCAATTTACAAACCGTGTATGTACGTTGCTTCATACCTATATAGGCAGGTTTGGTGACTATGAAGTGGCCTGGCAGAGTAATACTCCGCAGGAACTACTGAAAATTACGGCTCAACACTTGACCTGTCACCTGAAGAGGAGAAGAAATGATGACACTACTTTTCAGGTATTTTCTATTGCTATAACAGGGTTCCCCATGAGTAGAGGGTAGACCCAAATTAGGCAACCACTTTCCAATGTGGCTGTTAGCTTTGGCAGCATTTGGCCACTTTTAACTACCAATTTCTACTAAAATTTATCACAGTATCTGCTTTTTGGTCCAAAACCCTCGATATTGGCTAATAAAAAAGTTCTTGGTGTGGGAACTTCCTCTATAGAGTGGCTACACTTGTTGTTTTGTGCCAGGTTGATGGACAAGTTTCAGTTGATTTCGTGGACTTTCTGGACCTCTCCTGGCGAGTTGGTCTTCATCCGACACACGTTCACCTTCGTCTAGATCAAAACCACGACACTCCACGTGGGGGTGAGTCACAGAGAGTCTACGCCATCGACCTGAAATGTAGTCCAACAGTCGTGAGACTCTCTCAGGGTCTTGTCCACACGTTATCGCTCTCCCTGCATATCTGGGGTACTGATAGAAGAAAAGAAATGGCCGACACAGCTCAAGAGTTAAATAAAATGGCTGCCATAGAGACAAATAAAATGGCCAACATCGCTAGAGAGCTTAATAAAATGGCCACCACAACTAGAGACATGAATAAAACGGTGGTCTCAGCCAACAAATTTAGAGGCACAGAAATGGCGGGAATGGAATCTAAAAAAAACGCAGCTGTTCTCAGCCATATAATTCTATGCAACAACACCCTTCAAGATCTCCACTTCGGACAGGTAGGCATACTATATATACTATGCTTACCATATCCATTGAGTTTTTATGATGTCATGATGATGTAATGGTTAATTAGGTATCAACAGACGAGGTCATGGTATTGAGGAGTGGGCAGTGTATGGGATACAGCTGGAGGAGTACCAAAATATCACCTCAGGTATATAGTAGTTGAAGCTTTTTATTGAACTACTGTACTTTAAACCAAAAGGGACCCACTAAACCTCTCTACAAAGGACACAATTACAAACTCATGCTCTCAGAAGTGTCTTTTACAGACCTCTGAGATAGGGACAACCTCTCAAGCACCAATGTGTGAACATTTTAAGCTGGTCCCCTGGAGTTCACTTTAACAAGGTTCAACTGTATTAAACTCTCCTTCCATCACAGACCCTACATCTGTGTTTTGTGACTGACGGGGTATGGAA